>SJXQ01002175.1:0-17015 GCA_006408695.1 Aepyceros melampus
TCCTTAAACTATACTAATCCATAAAATTCTTGCCTGGGGAATCCCATGGACAGAGGAGTCTGGAGGGCTGCAGTCCATGGGGTTGCAAAGAATCAGATACAACTGAGAAACTAAGCATGCACACACATAAAATTCTATCCCAGATTCCAATGCAACCAGAGAGTCTTCCATGACAACTCTAGCTCATGCTGATGTTTTCTTTCTCTGAAATCCTATGAACACTTGACTCATCCATTTATTTATTTAAAAATATTGAGTATATACCATAAGAGAAGTATTGTGCTAGGCACTGTTACTGCAAAACTGAGTCAAACATGTATTAATATTTTTGTCCTCAAGTAGCTTACAGAGAAGTAGGGGAGATATACTCTATAGAAAAATAACTTAGCTAGAAGGGAAACTGTAATAAGTTCAATAAAATAATGTGTAGTGGAATTTTAGAAGAGACAGAGCTCCTTTTGAGATGGAGAAGTTTCCAGGGAGGATTCATTCAGAAGTCAGCATTGGAGTCAACTCTTATACCTGGGCATGTGAAGTTGGAAGGAAGTCATCGCTGGTACAGAAAACAGCATGAGAAAGGAGGTTAGAAAACCACAGGGTTACAATCAATGTTTGGGTCAAAATGGACTCCAAAACAAAAACAGAGAGCAGGTCATTGCTTCTTAATATAATATATAAAAGAGCTACTCTCCATTCAGGGACTTGCCTATCTGTATTTATCAATGATCAATTTCATCAGTGATGATCAGGCCTGAAGATGATCCCCATATCTCACCGATCATGTGAGCTCAGAATTTTAAGGATATCTTAGAGATCACCATATCCAATTTTCACCCAAGTTCAGGCTCTCATCACCCTGTCCCTTCTGTTCTGACTTCCCAGCCTCTGATCCAGTGCATTCTATGCAGGGATATAATGTTACTCCTAGTGAAGCCCTGGCTTTGCTTATTCCATGGGCAATAGAGAGTCATGGATTTTTTTTTTTTTCAAGAGTTTATTATAAGATCTGAAAGACTTAGCTCAGTCTGGTTCTCTATTATGCACGTGCATAATAGGTACAGTAGTCTTGCTTGGGAAATCCCATGGACAGAGGAGCCTGGCGGGCTACAATTCAAGAGGTCACAAAGAGTTGGACATTAGAGCATGCACACTTGCGGTTAGAGCTACTGGTCGGTCTACCACGCCTGAAACAAGGGCAAGTGGAAGATGGGTGACTTGCTGTGCAGAAAACCAGCTGCATCTAATAGCAACCCACCCACAGGTCATGCTTAAAATTTTGATTCCAGAAGCAAGCAGACAATACTATGAAAAGAAATTATTTTAAAATAAGCCATTGTTCAAAGTCTCATGTAAGGGCTTAATTAGCAACAATACTAGCAAATAATACTAGCAATTTATTGACATAAAGATTTTTTATTTTATTCTTTGGACTATGTCCCCCACCTTGGAGAAAGGGCTGGAGTTCCTAATAGCCACAGTCACGGGTATCTTCTTTCTGACTCTTGCCATACCTTGGCTTGATCGTCATTATTTCTAGGAGTCTTGGGACCTAGGTTGTGTTTTCAAATGCTTTCTAGATATTTCTCTCCAAATACCATTAATTTTTCTATTTTGAAATCTGTTTGTTGGTTTGGGCTGATCCCTCAGAGTAAATTGGGGGATTTACATTTTAGTCTCACTGCATTCAAAGAGGAAGTTTATAATAGGGACAGTATTCTTGCTTGGGAAATCCCATGGACAGAGGAGCCTGGCGGGCTGCAATTCAAGAGGTCACAAACAGTTGGACACTACAGAGCATGCACACTTGCTGTTAGAGCTACTGGTCAGTCTGCCACGCCTGAAACAAGGGCAAGTGGAAGATGGGTGACTTGCTGTGCAGAACACCAGCTGCATCTAGTAGCAACCCACCCTCAGGTCATGCTTAAAATTTTGATTCCAGAAGCAAGTAACTGATACTATGAAATGAAATTATTATTATTATTTTACTTTATTTTACTTTACAATACTGCTTTGGTTTTGCCATACATTGACATGAATCTGCCACGGGTGTACATGAGTTCCCAATCTTGAATCCCCCTTCTACCTCCCTCCCCATGTCATCTCTCTGGATCATCCCTGTGCACCAGCCCCAAGCATCCTGTATCCTGTATTGAATGTCATTATTTCTAGGAGTCTTGGAACCTAGGTTGTGTTTTCAAATGCTTTCTAGATATTTCTCTCCAAATACCATTAATTTTTCTATTTTGAAATTTGTTTGTTGGTTTGGGCTGATCCCTCAGAGTAAATTGGGGGATTTACATTTTAGTCTCACTGCATTCAAAGAGGAAGTTTGCTTTCATCTGAATTTATTTTCCCAAGTATTCTAACTTTTTCAACTGGGAGAAGATGAGAGGGACAAAGTTCTGGTGGTTTGGGGCATCTCAGCCAAGAGTAGGGTAAAGACATGGAGGGATGAAGGGAGTCAGTGAGTGAGGTGTAAGTGACCCTGGGGAGTGGGAAAACCATCACCCGGACAGCTAGGCACTTACCATGGGGCTCTGAACATATATGGTTTAAAATATTTCTGGGGGGCAGGAGGAGAAGGGGACGACCGAGGATGAGATGGCTGGATGGCATCACTGACTCGATGGACGTGAGTCTGAGTGAACTCCGGGAGTTGGTGATGGACAGGGAGGCCTGGCGTGCTGCGATTCATGAGGTCGCAAAGAGTCGGACACGACTGAGCGACTGAACGGAACGGAATGGAAGTACATTAAGTAGATCGAAACTTCCACTCTTGTGCCGTTTGCTTACAGAGACGCATGCAGCCAGAAGCGAGAACCAACAGGACAGCTGTAACTGAGTTTATCTTGCTGGGCTTAGTGGGAACAGAAGACCTCCAGCCCCTGGTCTTCGTGCTCTTCCTCTCTGCCTACCTTGTCACTGTCGGGGGCAACCTCAGCACCCTGGCAGCCATCTTGGTGGAACCCAAACTCCACACCCCCATGTACTTCTTCCTGGGGAACCTATCCGCGCTGGACATTGGGTGCATCTCTGTCACTGTTCCTGCCATGTTGGGTCATCCCCTGTCCCACAAGCGCAGAGTTCCCTATGCAGCCTGCCTCTCCCAGCTCTTCTTCTTCCACCTTCTGGCTGGGATGGACTGCTTCCTGTTGACAGCCATGGCCTATGATCGATTCTTGGCCATCTGCCGACCTCTCACCTACAGCACCTGCATGAGCCAGACGGTCCAGAGGATACTAGTGGTTGTGTCCTGGGCTTGTGCCTTCTCAAATGCACTGATTCACACTATTGCCCTAACCACTCTTAACTTCTGTGGTCCCAACGAGGTCAACCACTTCTACTGTGACCTCCCACAGCTCTTCCAGCTCTCCTGCTCCAGCACTCAGTCAATGAGCTGCTACTCTTTGGCATGAGTTTCATAATGGCAGGTACACCTATAGTTCTCATCATCATCTCCTACATCTATGTGGCTGCTGCAGTTCTACAAATCCACTCAGCGGAGGGCAGGAAGAAAGCTTTCTCCACGTGTGGCTCCCACCTCACTGTGGTCTGCCTCTTCTATGGGACCGGTATGTTCAACTACATGCGCCTGGGCTCAGAGGAGGCTTCAGACAAGGATAAGGGAGTTGGAGTTTTCAACACAATTATCAATCCCATGCTGAACCCACTTATCTACAGCCTTAGAAACTCTGATGTTCAGGGTGCCCTGTGGCGGGTACTTGTAGGGAGGCAGTCACTGACGTGAGGGGTGATAGGGTCACTCCTTTTCTGCCTTTTCTGGGTTGAGGGAAATTTCCCATGAGGGCAGTAACCTGGAAAAATAATTTCTCTACTCTGTCATTCCCAAAACTGTCCATGGCTACACCTGGAGCTTGTCTTCTTTGTAATCTCTTCTTAGAGTTGAGAAACTGGAAGCATAGGCTGAGATAAAGATAGGGAGAAAAAGTATGAGAGTGAGAAGTAGGACAGACTTGTGAGTGGAGGACTGAAGATGAAAATAAGGGTATGTGGAGGGATGGACAGGATGGTGAACAAAAGAAATAAGCAGGAAAAATGGAAATTAGGAAAAGGACATGAGAGGATGGGAGATGAGAAAGGATGAGAGAATTAAGGGTAACAAACTAGATGCCTAAGGAATGCTGATGAGGTCAGGGATGGGTGTAGAGAAAATGAAGAATGAATAGGAGGGGAGATAAGAATAAAATTCACCTATGGAATCACTTCCTATTAGCATATGGCCATGGAATAACTAGCACCTTTGATGTTACTGTTGGGCTCCACCCCTCCAACCAGGAAAAGAAAAGTTTAAGTTTTGATGAAGATGTAATAATACAAGGCAGTTTAGGTATTGCTCTTCTGCTTCCTCTGGCTAGGAGATGATCCTAGAAAGACAGAGGGCAGGACTGACAGATGGAGAAGAGTGAGGGAAGATGTGTGTGCTGAGGCTTCATCCTCCATAAGCCCACTGGGCCGTCAAAATCCACAGCCTCCCTGCCTCTGGGTGCAGCACCTGGTGACAGTCTAAAAAACACCGATGAAATCGGTCTCTTTCCTGATACTCTTGGGTCTCCAGACATTTTGGGGTTAAAGAAAATGAGCTTCTCTCAACAGGAAAAATTCTTGAGAATGACAACCATGAGTGTGGTCTCTCCAGGGTTCTTCACATTAAATGACCTTTGATATAATTTTCTAGGTGAGCTTTTTTGTGAGGATGAACCCAGAAAACTCTTTGAGAATTTTACCACCACCACTTCCACCACTCCACTCTATCTACCCCATGACACTTGGCACTAATTTGTACATCCACTAAATTATGACAGTGTCTGTTTACCACGTCCCTTTCATAAAGGGTTGTTATAAATAAATACCTTTAATTTTCACAAACGGAAGGTTGAGAAATGGCAGTGTTTTTATTTGGATCTTTAATTCCAGTTAAAACTGCAGTTGGATATCTTTTCACATATTAAGTGGCCAGTTGTATTTCTTCTTTAAGAAGAGCATTTTGACAGCTTTTGCCCTCTTTTCTGGAGAAGGCAATGGCGACCTACTCCAGTACTCTTGCCTGGAAAATCCCATGGATGGAGGAGCCTGGTGGGCTGCAGTCCATGGGGTCGCTGAGAGTTGGAGGTGACTGAGAGACTTCATTTTCACTTTTCACTTTCATGCATTGGAGAAGCAAATGGCAACCCACTCCAGTGTTCTTGCCTGGAGAATCCAAGGGATGGGGGGTAGCGCAGTCAGGGCTGGAGGAGCCTGGTGGGCTGCAGTCTATGGGGTCGCACAGAGTTGGACACGACTGAAGTGACTTAGCAGCAGCAGCAGCAGCCCTCTTTTCCACTGGATTGTTTGTCAGGAAATCATAACTGACCAACCTTCACAAACAATGAAACTCAGCTTTGAATCAGCTCAGGTCCAGATTGAACAAAAGTGATCTAATCTTAGTGCCTAATAGATGCAAAATTAAATAATTTTTGGAGGAAGAAGATATCATCCAGAGCCATGCAATAGAAACTTAATCTGAGCCATATACATAATTTTAAATGTTTTAGAAACCTCATGGGGACAAGACTGTTTCTGAGTCTGTAGCAGGGACCATTTTAAAGCTAAAGTAAGCGAGTGAAATTAATTTAAATGATTCATCTTGTTTTATTCATATATCTAAAACATTATCATCAAAAATATAATCAATATTATGAAATTTTAAATGAGATATTTTAAATTCTTATTTTTCATACTGTCCTTAGAATCATGTATATTTTAAACTTACAGAACCTCTTAATATGGATGCTAAATTTCATTAAAAATACTTGACCTAGTCCTCTTGCAAGGCTTCGATCAAGCCATCAGCCAGTGGTGTAACTGTCTCCAGGCCTGACTGAGGAAAGGAAAGCTTCCACATTCATTCACAACGTCACTGGTAGGACTCAGTTCCTTGCAGGTTAGGGGACTGAGGGACTCAGGACCTCACTGGCCTGAGGGTGGAGGCTGCCTCAGTTCCTTGACCCTAGAGCATCTTAAAATGTGGTGCCTTCCTTCCTTAGAGCTAGAAAAGAACCATAAAAAAAGACTGAGAAAGAAAGCAAATAGGAGGTCCTCTGCTCTGTGCCCTCAGAAACAACCATTTAGCTGCCGTATGCAGACAAACATACTGCTTCTCTGATAGCTCAGTTGGTAATGAATCCGTCTGCAGTGCAGGAAGCTCTTGTTCAATTCCTGGGTCAGGAAGATCTGCTGGAGAAGGGATAGGCTACCCACTCCAGTATTCTTGGGCTTCCCTTGTGGCTCAGCTGGTAAAGAATCCGCCTGCAATGCGGGAGACCTGTGTTTGATCCCTGGGAAGATCACCTGGAGATGGGAAAGGCTACCCAGTCTAGTATTCTGGCTTAGAGAATTCCATGGACTGTATAGTCCATGGGGTCGCAAAGAGCTGGACACAACTGAGCAACTTTCACTTCACTTCACTTTATGCAGACAAAAGTGGGCTTCCTGGGTGGCGCTAGTGGTAAAGAATCCACCTGCCAATGCAAGAGACACAAGAGATGTGGGTTCAATCCCTGGGTCGGGAAGATCCCCTGGAGGAGGAAATGTCAATCCACTCTAGCATTCTTGCCTGGAGAATTCCATGGACAGAAGAGCCTGGTGGGCTACGGTCTATGGGGCTACAAATAGTTGGACTTGATGGAGTGGGTGCACACACACACACACACATATGCAGACAAAAGTGACTTTGTGGGGATTTGGGATCCAGGTAGGAGACTAGAAATTTGGTGGAGCTCACGACCAAGGAGGGGGGCTTCCCTGGTGGCTCAGTGCTAAAGAACCTGCCTGCCAATGCAGGAAACACCAGTTTGATCCCTGGTCCAGGAAGATCCCATATGCCGTGGAGCAACTAAGCCCAGGAACTGCCGCTACTGAGACCATGTGCCCCAACTACTGAAGTCCACATGCCCTAGAGCCTGTGTCCCACAAGTGAAGCCACCACAATGAGAAGCCTGGGCACTGAAACAAGGAGTAGCTCTCACTTGCTGTAACTAGAGAAAAGACCTCGCAACTTTCACAGAGGGAAAGGGAAGTTAAGAGGGCTGTCATCAACAAAGGATCTATGGCTTTTCATTGGGTGAGTCCTTGCCAGGAAAGAAGAGTCGTCTTTCTTTCTCCAGACTGGCTCTGCTACAGTCACAGGGTGTGAGAGCTTGGCTATCTGCTGCAAATACAAATACTCCCCCATACCATTCACTCAGTGATCTTACCTTGCCTTGCTCTACCACTTTTCGACTCATCAGCATGCCTTAATTCTTAGCTCAGCTTTTACCATCTCAAGGAAGCCCTCCCTGAATTCCCCATCACTAACAAGCCAGGCGAGTCTTCCTCCTCCTTCTCCCCAACCCATATGCTCAGAGCATAACCACTGCCTTCAAACACAGAAACAAGGTAGCCTCCCTCCTTAGTCCTTTATGAGATCCTGATTCATGTTTGTAAAACAGTCTAAGCCACTAATAGGCATTCAGTCAATATCAGTGGAACGAACTGAACCTCAGATCAATTCAACTCTCCCTGTCTCTCAAAGTCTAGGGCAGTGCTGGCTCTGCTGATTCATCTGTAAAGGACTGCTCCCTCTTTCACATTGCCAGAGCCCAGGGACTCATCTTCTCATCAGTAACTTCTCCTTTTCTATCCATTGCGCTTGACATGAGGCTGGTGGAACCTAAGTAGAGATAGGGTCTCACAACTCACAATTACCTCCCCCACTTCTGCTTCCACCACCAATCCTGTCCATGAGCATGTGCTGATCATGCTTGAACATTTTGCTTTGAATGCAGGGTAGAGTGGTTGCAAGGAGAGGTGGGACCATGGAGTGAGGAGCTGATACAACATGGGATAGGGTGGGCTGTTCAGGGATGAGGTCTTTCCATAGGGAAAAGGAAGATAGGAGAAAGCCACAGTCAGTATTTCTTTGAGGTCTCAGAGAGCAACACTGATGTGGATGAGAAGGGTGTGGATGAGGCCATAGAGGACAGACAGAGCCCAACACAAGATGAGGAGTGAAACGCAGAGCCTAGGGAGTGGGTAGCCTCACCCAGGGCACCTGCAGTGGGGATAATGCAGGTGTCTCCAAATGGCTCACAGGCAGCAGGTCCCCTAGAGCATGTCAGAGCTCAAGACCAAGAGTGTGCGAGAGCGCCCCCTCTCGAGGCCACAACTGGGTATATTATGAAAGACTGGGATGGTGGTGCTGTGTTCCTATGCTCAGATAAGTTGAAGACTTTGATCCTGAAAAATTTTAGTATAGTGTTCAGTTCAGTTCAGTTCAGTCGCTCAGTCATGTCCGACTCTTTGCGACGCCATGAATCAGCACGCAAGGACTCCCTGTCCATCACCAACTCCCGGAGT
This sequence comes from Aepyceros melampus, assembly GCA_006408695.1. Classification (NCBI taxonomy): domain Eukaryota; kingdom Metazoa; phylum Chordata; class Mammalia; order Artiodactyla; family Bovidae; genus Aepyceros; species Aepyceros melampus. The sequence goes on from SJXQ01002175.1 coordinate 8,395, forward strand.
TCACCCAAACTCATGTCCATCAAGTCGGTGATGCCATCTCATCCTCAGTCGTCCCCTTCTCCTCCTGACCCCAATCCCTCCCAGCATCAGAGTCTTTTCCAATGAGTCAACTCTTCACATAAGGTGGCCAAAGTATTGGAGTTTCAGCTTTAGCATCAGTCCTTCCAAAGAACACCGAGGACTGATCTCCTCTAGAATGGACTGGTTGGATCTCCTTGCAGTCCAAGGGACTCTCAAGAGTCTTCTCCAACACCACACTTCAAAAGCATCAATTCTTTGGCACTCAGCCTTCTTCACAGTCCAACTCACACATCCATACATGACTACTGGAAAAACCATAGCCTTGACTAGATGGACCTTTGTTAGCAAAGCAATGTCTCTGCTTTTGAATATGCTATCTAGGTTGGTCATAACTTTCCTTCCAAGGAGTAAGTGTCTTTTAATTTCATGGCTGCAATCACCATCTGCCCAAAAAAATAAAGTCTGACACTATTTCCACTGTTTCCCCATCTATTTGCCATGAAGTGATAGGACCAGATGCCATGATCTTCGTTTTCTGAATGTTGAGCTTTAAGCCAACTTTTTCACTCTCCTCTTTCACTCTCATCAAAAGGCACTTTAGTTCCTCTTCACTTGCTGCCATAAGAGTGGTGTCATCTGCATATCTGAGGTTCTTGATATTTCTCCCGGCAATCTTGATTCCAGCTTGTGCTTCTTCCAGTCTAGTGTTTCTCATGATGTACTCTGCATATAAGTTAAATAAGCAGGGTGACAATATACAGCCTTGATGTACTCCTTTTCCAATTTGGAACAGGTCTGTTGTTCCATGTCCAGTTCTAACTGTAGCTTCCTGACCTGCATACAGCTTTCTCAAGAGGCAGGTCAGGTGGTCTGGTATTCCCATCTCTCTCAGAATTTTCCACAGTTTATTGTGACCCACACAGTCAAAGGCTTTGTCATAGTCAATAAAGCAGACATAGATGTTTTTCTGGAACTCTCTTGCTTTTTCCATGATCCAGCAGATGTTGGCAATTTGATCTCTGGTTCTGGAATTTCACAGTTCACATATTGCTGAAGTCTGGCTTGGAGAATTATGAGCATTACTTTACTAGTGTGTGAGATGAGTGCAATTGTGCAGTAGTCTGAGTATTCTCTGTCATTGCCTTTCTTTGGGATTGGAATGAAAACTGACCTTTTCCAGTCCTGAGCCCACTGCCAAAGTTTCCAAATTTGCTAGCATATTGAATGCAGCACTTTCACAGCATCATCTTTCAGGATCTGAAATAGCTCCACAGGAATTCCATCACCTCCACTAGCTTTCTTCATAGTGATGCTTTCTAAGGCCCACTTGACTTCACATTCCAGGATGTCTGGCTCTAGGTGAGTGATCACACCATTGTGATTATCTTGGTCATGAAGATCTTTTCTGTACAGTTCTTCTGTGTATTCTTGCCACCTCTTCTTACTATCTTCTGCTTCTCTTAGGTCCATACCATTTCTGTCCTTTATTGAGCCCATCTTTGCATGAAATGTTCCCTTGGTATCTCTAATTTTCTTGAAGAGTTCTCTAGTCTTTTCCACTCTGTTGTTTTCCTCTATTTCTTTGCATTGATTGCTGAGGAAGGCTTTTTTATCTCTCCTTGCTATTCTTTGGAACTCTGCATTCAGATGCTTATATCTTTCCTTTTCTCCTTTGCTTTTTGCTCCCTCTCTTTTCACAGCTATTTGTAAGGCCTCCCCAGACAGCCATTTTGCTTGTTTTTCATTTCTTTTCCATGAAGATGGTCTTGATCCCTGTCTCCTGTACAATGTCATGAACCTCATCCCATAGTTCATCAGGCACTTTGTCTATCAGATCTACTCCCTTAAGTCTATTTCTCACTTCCACTGTATAATCATAAGGGATTTGATTTAGGTCATAGCTGAATAGTCTAGTGGTTTTCCCTACTTTCTTCAATTTAAGTCTGAATTTGGCAATAAGGAGTTCATGATCTGAGCCGCAGTCAGCTCCTGGTCTTGTTTTTGCTGACTGTATAGAGCTTCTCCATCTTTGGCTGCAAAGAATATAACAATCTGATTTCAGTGTTGACCATCTGGTGATTTCCATGTGTAGAGTCTTCTCTTGCATTGTTGGAAGAGGGTGTTTGCTATGACCAGTGCGTTCTCTTGGCGAAACTCTATTAGCCTTTGCCCTGCTTCATTCAGTATTAGTGTTAGCATGACCTTACTTGTTGCCAAGGTTGATGAGGTCTCTGGGGCCACTGGTTACACATAGGTGTCTTTTCCTCATCACAGAGGTATGAGCTCATTTTGAGCTGGATCTATGCTCTCATGGGGCTTCCAGGTGGCTCAGTGATAAAGAATCCACCTGCCAGTGCAGGGAACTCAGGTTCAGTCCCTGGGTTGGGAAGATTCCCTGGAGAAGGAAATGGCAACCTGCTCCAGTGTTCTTGCCTGACAAATCCCCTGGACAGAGGAGCCTGGCGGGCTACAGTCCATGGGGTGGTAAAAGGGTCAGGCATGATGTAATGACAACAACGAGTGTGTCCTCATCACTCCTGTATCCTCCATAGGATAACGCCTCGTACACGAATTGAAGCAATCTCCACTTCAATGCCCAGATTACCTCATGTCAACCTCTGGAAGGCTTTCCCTAAGAGGAGTCTTCTCAGTGCCTCATGCATGGCCTTGACTCTCAGGCTCTAGATGAAAGTGTTCATCATGGGAGTCACCACAGCATACATCACTGGGGCTACTGAGTCCTTCATGGAGTAGGTTTTGAAGGGCTGAAGATATACCATACCAAGTGTCTCATAGAAGAGGGAGACCACAGCCAAGTGGGAGGCACGGGTGGAGAAAGCTTTGTGTTTCCCAGACGCTGAAGGTATCTGGAGGATGGCTCTGACAATCTGGACATAGGTCGTGATCATGAACCCTAAAGGGGTGAAGAAAATGAAGCAGCCTGTGACAATCAACACTGTGTGACTGATGTGAATGTTAGAACAGGCAAGCCTCAGTAGGACATACATCTCAGAAGATGTAGCGGATCTTCCAGGACCCACAGAAGGTCACCTTGGTCATGAGGAGGGTGGGATGAGGCTGTAGAGGACAGAGAGTGCCCAACACAAGGTGAGGAGTGAAATGCAAGCCAAGGGCTCATGGCTGTGATGTAATGGAGGGGGCGGCAGATGGCCACACAGCGGTTATATGCCATCGTGGCCAGGATGAGGTTGTCCAGAGTCACCATAGAGACCAGGAAATAGAGCTGAGTTACCACCTTCTGTATAAGATGGCTTTGTTCTGAGACTGAAGGCTTACCAGCATCTTAAGGATTGTGTTGGTGATGAAGAAGAGGTTGGTAAAGGAGAGGTTGGCCAGGAAGAAGTACATGGGAGTGTGCAGGCGAGAGTCAGAGCCAATTGCCAGAATGATGAGCACATTTCCCACCACTGTGACAAGGTGCATGAACAAGAACATCCAAAACAGGACCCGCTGCTGCTCAGGATTCTCTGAGATCCCCAGGAGGAGGAACTCTGAGACTCCACTCTGGTCTCCATGCATTTCTCTTACTGTGCAACATCAGCACCAACAAACGTTTGTTAACTAAGTTACTTCTATTAAACAAGGACATTCACATACACAAAACCAACTATTCTCTTGGCATTAAAATATCCTGGGCTAAATTTTATAATATTTTAATACAGATTATCAACAAAGTAATAACAGGCATAAACATATAACGTGGACAATGTGCAACTTCTAGTCATTTCAGCAACTTCTTCTCAGTTCAGTTCAGTCCAGTCACTCAGTCATGTCCAACTTTTTGTGACTCCATGGACTGCAGTACACCAGGCTTCCCTGTCCATCACCAACTCCCAGAGCTTACTCAAACTCATGTCCATCGAGTCGGTGATGCCATCCAACCATCTCATCCTCTGTCATCCCCTTCTCCTCCCGCCTTCAATCTTTCCCAGCATCAGGGTCTTTTCAAATGAGTCAGTTCTTTGCATCAGGTGGCCAAAGTATTGGAGCTTCAGCTTCAGCATCCGTCCTTCCAGTGAATATTCAGGACTGATTTCCTTTAGGATTGACTTCTTCTCTGCCATACTTCTCTTTTTTTTAATTAATCTATTAACTTTAATTGGAGCCTAATTACTTTACAATATTGTAGTGTTTTTTGCCATACACTGACATAAATCAGCCATGGGTGTACATGTGTTCCCCATCCTGAATCCCCCTCCCACCTCCTTCCCCATTTCGTCCCTCAGGGTCATCCCAGTAACCCGGCTCTATGTGCCCTGTCTCGTGCATGACATCTGGACTGGTGATTCGTTTCACATATGGTAATAAACATGTTTCAATGCTATTCTCTCAAATCATCCCATCCTCATCTTCTCCCACAGAGCCCAAAAGTCTATTATTTATCTCTGTGTCCCTTTTGCTATCTCACATATAGGGTCATCATTACCATCTTCCTAAATTCCATATATATGCATTAATATACTGTATTGGTATTTTTCTTTCTGACTTACTTCACTCTGTATAATAGGCTCCAGTTTCATCCACCTCATCAGAACTGATTCAAATGCATTCTTTTTAATAGCTGAGTAATATTCCATTGTGTATATGTACCACAGCTTTCTTTTCCATTCGCCTGCCGATGGACATCTAGGTTGCTTCCATGTCCTAGCTATTGTAAACAGTGCTGTGATGAACATTGGGGTACATGTGTCTCTTCCAATTCTGGTTTCCTTGGGGTGTATGCTCAGCAGTGGGATTGCTGGGTCATATGGTCTGCCATACTTCTTATCTGCCATACTCTATTACAGGAATAAAATCTATGTCTTATTTTAAATTCTTCCATCTTATCATATTCTTGAAGTGCTTAAAGATTAGTACATAATGATATTGAGTAGATGTTTAGTTAGCAGTAATTGCGCCTCAAATAAACATCATTAGCAATGATACTGCCACTGTGCAAAGATGAACAGATTTTAAAATAATATTTAAAACAGGTTATGCACTATAAAAATGGCTTCCTTGGTGGCTCAGATAGTAAAGCCGTTGCCTGCAATGTGGGAGACCTGGGTTCAATCCCTGGGTTGGGTAGATCCCCTGGAGAAGGAAATGACAACCACTCCAGTACTCTTGCCTAGAAAATCCCATGGATGGAAGAGCCTGGTAGGCTACAGTTCATGGGGTCACAAAGAGTTGGACACAACTGTGTGACTTCACTTTCTTTCTTTCTTATGCACTATAAGAAATTATTATACAACTGGACAAAGGGAGAGAGTAAAAATATTGGAAAGGAGAAGGAAAATTACCATTTTCATTGATAGGATGATGTATTGGGGAAATCTAAGACAATTAACTGAAATGTCATTGGAAATAAAAATCAGAGTCAGTAAAGTGGCCAATCACGCAATGAATGAATAGACCTCAAAACTAACAGTGGGCCCAGTAAGTCCACCCAGAGTGCAGTGATTAAGACTTAATATGAACATTTCAGATGCTGGAACTCATTATCTGAGCTCTGTCACTCACTGTGAAACCTCAGGCCAGTTACCTGAGCTCTTTCACATTAGCATTCCCCTTGTAAACAATGAGCTGTGGTAAGGGTAAAATTATGGAATAAAGTGCTGAACACAAAATATTAGCATGTAGTGGATATACAATAAATATTGCCTATTACTGTTATAAATATTATATATAGGTAAACAGTTATCTGGTGGAAATACAATGTGAACAATATTATCAGCAAAATAATCGCAGCTTTAAGACGTTAATAAGAATTGAACAAGACCTTCCAATTCTCCCCCTGGAGAAGGGAATGGCAACCCACTCCAGCATTCTTACCTGGAGAACTCTATGGGTAGTCCATGGGGTCAAAAAGAGTCAAACATGACTTTCACTTTCCAATTCTCCATTTCTCTGTTTAAATAATAAATGGATAAACTCACTAATTTCTAGATATAAAGATGAAGTATTGCACATGTGTGTATTCTCCTGAATTAATCTAAGATTTATTTAACCTATCCAAGTCAAAATCATAACAGGACTTCCTGGAAACAATGACTATTTGAAGTTTCATCTAAAAATAAACATGGAGGACGTCCCTGGTGGTCCAGCTCCGAGATGGACCTAAGACTCCGAGCGCCAAAGCAGTTGGATCCCTGTTCAGGAAACTAGATCCCACATGCTGAAGGATCTAAGCCACCCTATTTTGTTAAAAAAAAAGACTCCATTTCTGAGGAAAGAGTCTTTGGAAATCCCCTGACCTCACCCCACCACCTGCGAGCTAATCAGATCCCAGTTTAGGATCTCCTGACCTGCCCGGGAAATTCGAATTAAGCAATTAAGCCCGGGAAATGGGAACCAATCAGAGCCCAACACCTAACCCTTCCACAGAAGGTAATCAATTAGACATCTACCCTATATAAGCAGTGAAACCCAGAGTTTGAGGCTCCTCCCTACAGCTGCTGTGTTGGTGTCAGTGGGAGCCTCAGCTCAAGCTTGGTAATATCCAGCGATCCCACTGCTGGGCATACACACCAAGGAAACCAGAATTGAAAGAGACACGTGTACCCCAATGTTCATTGCGGCACTGTTTATAATAGCCAGGACATGGAAGCAACCTAGATGTCCATCAGCAGATGAATGGATAAGAAAGCTGTGGTACATATACACAATGGAGTATTACTCAGCTATTAAAAAGAATACATTTGAATCAGTTCTAATAAGGTGGATGACGCTGGAGCCGATTATACAGAGTGAAGTAAGTCAGAAAGAAAAACACCAATACAGTATACTTACACATATATACGGAATTTAGAATGATGGTAATGATAAACCTGTATGCAAGACAGCAAAAGAGACACAGATGTATAGAACGGCCTTTTGGACTCTGTGGGAGAGGGAGAGGGTGGGATGGGTTGGCAGAGTGGCAGTGTAACATGTGTGATATCATAAGTGAAACGAATCGCCAGTCCAGGTTTGATGCAGGATGCAGGATGCTTGGGACTGATGCACGGGGATAATCCAGAGAGAGGGTGTGGGGCGGGAGGGGGGAGGTGGGGGTCGGGATTGGGAGTTCATGTACACTCGTGGCTGATTCATGTTGATGTGTAGCAAAACGAATACAGTATTGTAAAGCAAAACAAACTAAAAAATAAAAATTAATTAAAGAAAAAAAAAAAAAGACTCTCTTGCTTTTGCATCGGATACCAGCTCCCTGGTGGTCATTGGGAGATTTTGTGACTTGGGCATAACAGTGCCACAACTAAGTCCCAGTGCAGCCAAAGAAATAAAAAGATTTTTTAAATTAATTTGGACAATGTCGAGAAGAGTGCTAGAAAGGGAACATTTTTTCTGTCAAACGCAAAAGCAGTGTGATGCTGGTGCTGGAGTGAACAGATCAGTGGAGCTAGACAGAACTCAAGAAACAGAGCCAAGACGGTCTCAGGGAAGCAAGGATAATAGTCATAAATTATACTGACAGTTATTGAAGATACTTGAGAGCCAAGAACTTCTGATTTTTATGCTAGAAATTATTATAATAGTGCTGAATGTTGAAGCAAATGTCAGACTGCTTGCCCTTGGCTTCCACTATTTTATAAATTTAATTTTATATTTCTTGAAGATAATAGACATATACTATAAAATCTGCATTCACACACACATACTGTTGTTCTTGAAAAATATTTTCTTCATATAACTATTTTTTCGTGCATAGTAAACAAGAGAAAAATACATGCTCAATTCTGTCATTTTGTAACTTTGAAAATAAACAGTAAGGACATGCTTTTTATTAAGAAAATTCTAGTTCTAGAAATTCATCTTAAGACCATAATCAGACAAAATGTAAAAAACTGTACTATCTAAGAGGTTCATCAGAGCCTTGTTAACAAGAATAAGCATGTAGAAACCACATAAACATTCAACATTAGAGGTTTTCCTTAAGAATTACAGAATACCTAGGAAATGGCAACCCACTCCAGTATTCTTGCCTGGAAAGTTTCATGAACAGAGGAGCCTGGTGGTCTACAGTCCATAAGGTGACAGATAGTAGGACATGACTAAGGGACTAAGTACACAGGAACAGAAAGAGACTTGTGGTTTCCAGAAGGGAGAAATAGAAGTGACTGAATGGGTATGGGGAGTGATGAAAATGTTCTAAAGTTAGATTGTGATGACAGCTGTACAATTCTGTAAATATATTAAAACCATTCAATTATGTGCTTTAAATGAGTGAATTTTATGCTTTCCAATATTAAGTGCAGACAAATACTGTTCCATTCTACTTACATGAGACACTTAGAAAAGTCAAATTCATAGTGTCAGAAAGTACACTGGTAGATGCCAGGGGCTGGGGGGTTGGGGAGGTGGAGATTGGGAATGGGAAGTGAGTGCTTACAAGGGACAAAGTTTCAAGTTAGGAACGTGAAAAATTTGGGAGATAAATGGTAGTGAGAATTGCACAGCAATGTGAATGTACCTAGTGTCACTGAACTGCACAGTTAAATATGATTAATATAGTATGTTTTATACTATATGAGTTTTACCACAATAAAAAAATTTAAAAATACATCATCAACATTAATCAGCCACAGCATATATATATT
>SJXQ01002175.1:22894-97237 GCA_006408695.1 Aepyceros melampus
AAAATACCATTGGTACCTTGATAGGGATTGCATTGAATCTATAGATTGCTTTGGGTAGTATACTCATTTTCACTATGTTGATTCTTCCAATCCATGAACATGGTATATTTCTCCATTTATTTGAGTCATCTTTGATGTCTTTCATCAGTGATTTATAGTTTTCTATATATAGGTCTTTTGTTTCTTTGCTGCTGCTGCTAAGTCGCTTCAGTGGTGTCCAACTCTGTGTGACCCCATAGATGGCAGCCCACTAGGTTTTCTCATCCCTGGGATTCTCCAGGCAAGATCACTGGAGTGGGTTGCCATTTCCTTCTCCAATGCATGAAAATGAAAAGTGAAAGTGAAGTCACTCAGTCATGTCCAACTCTTAGCAACCCCATGGGCTGCAGCCTACCAAGCTCCTCCATCCATAGGATTTTCCAGGCAAGAGTACTGGAGTGGGTTGCCATTTCCTTCTCTCTCTGTTTCTTTAAGTAGATTTATTCCTACGTATTTTATTCTTTCCACTGAAATGGTGAATGGAATTTTTTCCTTAATTTCACTTTCTGTTTTCTCATTGTTAGTGTATAGGAATGCAAGAGATTTCTGCATGCTATTTTATAGTTTTCTATATATAGGTCTTTTGTTTCTTTGCTGCTGCTGCTAAGTCGCTTCAGTGGTGTCTGACTCTGTGTGACCCCATAGATGGCAGCCCACTAGGCTTTCTCATCCCTGGGATTCTCCAGGCAAGATCACTGGAGTGGGTTGCCATTTCCTTCTCCAATGCATGAAAATGAAAAGTGAAAGTGAAGTCACTCAGTCATGTCCAACTCTTAGCAACCCCATGGACTACCAAGCTCCTCCATCCATAGGATTTTCCAGGTAAGAGTACTGGAGTGGGTTGCCATTTCCTTCTCTCTCTGTTTCTTTAAGTAGATTTATTCCTACATATTTTATTCTTTTCACTGAAATGGTGAATGGAATTTTTCCCTTAATTTCTCTTTCTGTTTTCTCATTGTTAGTGTATAGGAATGCAAGAGATTTCTGTGTGCTAATTTTATATCCTGCAAATTTATTCATTGATTAGCTCTAGTAATTTTCTGGTGGAGTCTTTAGGGTTTTCTATGTAGAGGATCATGTCATCTGCAANGCTTCTCTAAATTTTTAGTAGAATTTAGCTGTGAAGCCAAAGTTGACATACATTGATTCAGTAAAATAATTTTGTCATCCTCTTTAAGATATATAATTTAGTATAACCTAAGAAATATTCTTGTAATCTACTGATTTGTCATTCATTTAGCCTATACTTCATTTTCTTTATTCAAAATCTAGTGACTATTTTAAAACATTCGCAGATCTTAGGACTTCTGGGTGAATAGCAATCTTATACAAAACAATTAATGTACATCTGTATTTTTTTTTTACTGTGTTCCAGGGCTCCACTTAGATTTTTCAATAAATAAAATCACTTCCACATAAAATGACTTTAAAAAATCAGCCCATCTGAATTTCAGAGGCTACTCAGTGGTGTATATTTAAATGAAATTATAATTGGAATAAAATATTATTCTTTTTAAATTTTATGTTGAGTCTTATGTATTAAACTTTGAGGGCAATCAGGCTACTCAATCCTGTTACCTCTAAATGCAGAATTGTACTTATTAGATCATCTGTCCTAGAGTTATCCTCATGTCACGTTTTCTGTCTCATTGGTCCAGAACTTCATTTTCTTTATTCAAAATCTAGTGACTATTTTAAAACATTCGCAGATCTTAGGACTTCTGGGTGAATAGCAATCTTATATAAAACAATTAATGTACATCTGTATTTTTTTTTACTGTGTTCCAGGGCTCCACTTAGATTTTTCAATAAATAAAATCACTTCAACATAAAATGACTTTAAAAAATCAGCCCATCTGAATTTCAGAGGGAATTGGAATAAAATATTATTCTTTTTAAATTTTATGTTGAGTCTTATGTATTAAACTTTGAGGGCAATCAGGCTATTCAATCCTGTTACCTCTAAATGCAGAATTGTACTTATTAGATCATCTGTCCTGGAGTTATCCTCATGTCACATTTTCTGTCTCATTGGTCCAAAGAATTCAGTCTCACTTGTCAGTTGCTCATTATTATTTCTCTTTATACAATAAAGTTAAGATAAACATGCCAGATCTTTCTCTGGTGTAATGCTATAATGCACTCCTACACAACTTAATATTTACAGACTGCAGACACTTAGTACCTGTCAACACCAGAGAAGTTGGTGACTGAAGTTCTCTGCACTGTTTCATGTTCATGTGGAATGTAGCTGTTTATCTTCCATTTGCTTTCATCGCTGTAATAGATGAGTCAATATAAAAGAACCAAAGGCAAATAGATAAGTAGAAAAGAAAATACAGACAAGGTCTAAAATAGTGCCAGTTCATAGAATTTAAGATCAAAATAACTCATGAATGACTGAAGCAGGGAGGATAGTTTGTATTTATCTGGGATATCTACTCTTCTGTCTCATTTCACTTCTGAGTGCTGACATGCAACAAATGCCCGGGCTTGAAATTATTTGTAACTAAGCAGAGGAGATCATGAATGACCACAGCAGCTTGCAAAACAACATGATATTATAAAATATAGATATACACTAATATAACAATTACATATATAAGAATGATATTTTTAAAATTTTATCAAAATACCATAACCGTATCATCAGTTTTTATATGCATTCTTTGGTTTTGATGCATTAGTCCATGAAATGTTACCACATGTATTGGTTCTTGTACCACCACTAAAATCATGACACAGAATTGTTTTATCTCTTAAAAAAATCCCCTGTGCATACTCTCCCCATCCCTGCAGCTTTTTCTAACCCTGACTACTGATCTCATTTTCATCTCTTTGAGAATGTTCTTTGAGAATGTTGTATAAGTAGAACCACAGTATGTATACAATCATAATACTCCAATAAGTGTAATCATATACCATGTAGCCTCTGAGATTGACTATTTCTTCATTCACCATAACATTCTGAGAGCCATTTAGGCTATTGTTTTTTAGTTCCTAAGTCATGTCCCACTCTTTTGCAACCTCACTAACTGTAGACTTCCAGGTTCCTCTGTCCTTGGAATTTTCCAAGGAAGAATACTGGAGTGGGTTGCCATTTCCTTCTCCATGGTATCTTCCCCACCCAGGGATCAAACCCCCATCTCCTGCATTGCAGGCAGATTGTTATCACTGAGCGACTTTGGAAGCCCCATCTAAGCCATTGCATGTATCAATAGTCTGTTTCTTTTAATCACTACAGACTGTCACCAACTTATGATGTCTTGACTTTGGATTTTTGACTTTACAGTGGTAAGAAAGTGATGCACATTCAGTAGAAACCACACTTTGAATTTTTAAATTTGACCTTTTCCCATGCTAGCAACATTTGCTATATATTCTTTGGTGATCTGGGCAGCAGCAATAATCTGAGCTCCTGGCCATCCCTGAGATCATGAGAGTAAAAAACTGACACATTTACCTTCCTATTCTATTTTCCGCTTTCAGTACAGTACTCAATAAATTACATGAGATTTTCAACATTTTAGTATAAAATAGACTTTGCATTAGATTATTTCTCCCACCTAAAGAAAAAGTAAGTAGGCTTTTTTAAGTGTTGAGCACCTTTAATGTAGGCTGGGTTGATATATTAAACACATTTTTGTTATTTTCAATTGAAAATGTTTTATTGAGACACAACTCTATTACAAGCTGAAAAAAATCTATAAATGATATGTCATTGTACAGATGTATTACAGTGGGTTTATTTATCTATTCACCCAAAGAAGAACATTTGATGGTTTCCAGCTTTTGGTCACCACAAATACAGCTGCTATGAATATTCATGTACAGATATTTGTGTAAAAATAAGTTTTTCATTTCTCAAGCATAAATACTCCGGAATGTGATTGCAGAGTTGTAAGGTAATATTTAAGTTTATGTGGAACTGCTGAACTTTTTTCCAAAATGACTGGACCATTCACCCACCAGCAATATATGAGTGCTCCAATTTCTCTGCATCTTTATCAGAACTCGATATTGTCAGTATTTTTAATTTTAGTCTTTATGGTAGATGTGAAGTAGTATCTCTTTGTGCCTTAATTTGCATTTTCCTAAAGACTGATAATGTCGACCATCTTTTTTTTTCTTTATTTTTTAAATTATGGAAAACACAGCACAAAATACATTTTCATTATATATTACAACTATTTCTTAAGTAAATAAATTAAAATTTTTTGTTGGAGTTACAATAGCAAACTCTCAAAAATTAATAGAATGAATATACAGAAAAGTAGGAGGGTACAGTAGACCTGAAAAGCACTATGAATCAACATAATTCAGACTTATGCAACTTTCACACAATAGTAGGATGCAAATTCTATTCAAGTTCCTATAGACTATAAACTAAGAGACATTGGTACATATCCAGGGACATAAAACAAGGTGCAAATTTTCATGGTCTAAAAATACTAAAATCCTACAGTCCGTTTTTTAATCACAGTGGAATTATTTTAGAAATCAGTATGAAAAAATATTTGAAAATAACCCACATATTTTCCAGTGCAATGTGACATTTACTAAGAGAGATATTTGATTTAGACTGACCATCTTTGTATATGCTTATTTCCTTACCACATAGTTCTCTGGTGAAGTATCTGTGTAAATTATCATACAGTTGTCAACTGGGCTGTTTTCTTCCAGCTGTCTAGAGAGTTCTTTGTGTTCTGAACACAATCTTTTGATGAAAATGTATTTCCTTTCATTTATGCAGTTTATTTTTTTTTCCTTCTCTTAACAGTGCCTTTCACAGAGCAAATTTTTAATTTTTATGAACTCTAAGTTTGTTAATGGATCGTGCTTTTGGTATCATGTCAAAATTCTTTTTGTCTAACCCTAGGTCATGAAGATATTCTCTTATGTTTTTCCTAAAAGATTTGGTAATTTTACACTTGGATGTATGGTTCATTTTGAGGCTGTACCCAAATTTTTGTATAAGGTGTGATATTTGGCCAAGTTTTAATTATTTCCAAGAATATCCAATTGTCCCAACATCATTTGTTCACAAAACTGTTACCCCCCATTGAATTGTCTTTCAGTTCAGTTCAGTCTCTCAGTCGTGTCCGACTCTTTGCGACACCATAAATTGCAGTACGCCAGGCCTCCTTGTTCATCACCAACTCCCGGAGTTCACTCAGAGTCATGTCCATCGAGTCAGCGATGCCATCCAGCCATTTCATCCTCTGTCATCCCCTTCTCCTCCTGCCCCCAATCCCTCCCAGCATCAGAGTCTTTTCCAATGAGTCAACTCTTCTCATGAAGTAGCCAAAGTACTGGAGTTTCAGCTTTAGCATCAGTCCTTCCAAAGAAATCCCAGGACTGATCTCCTTCAGAATGGACTGGTTGGATCTCCTTGCAGTCCAAGGGACTCTCAAGAGTCTTCTCCAACACCACAATTCAAAAGCATCAATTTTTCGGCGCTCAGCCTTCTTCATAGTCCAACTCTCACATCCATACATGACCACAGGAAAAACCATAGCCTTGACTAGACGGACCTTAGTTGGCAAAGTAATGTCTCTGCTTTTGAATATACTATCTAGGTTGGTCATAACTTTTCTTCCAAGGAGTAAGCGTCTTTTAATTTCATGGCTGCAGTCACCATCTGCAGTGATTTTGGAGCCCCAAAAAATAAGTCTGACACTGTTTCCACTGTTAGTCCATCTATTTCCCATGGAGTGATGGGACCGGATGCCATGATCTTCGTTTTCTGAATGTTGAGCTTTAAGCCAACTTTTTCACTCTCCTCTTACTTTCATCAAGACGCTTTTTAATTCCTCTTCACTTTCTGCCATAAGGGTGGTGTCATCTGCATATCTGAGGTTATTGATATTTCTCTTGGCAATTTTGATTCCAGCTTGTGTTTCTTCCAGTGCACTTTGTCAAAACAATAAATCTTACGTACTTGTGTAAATCTACTTCTATACACTTAATCAGTGACATAAACTTCTTAATTATATTCTTTTCTTACCCTTTTAACATTATAAAACTTGTAGAATAATTTTCTTTTTAGTTACTTATATTTATAATTTGTGTTTTTTTCTTTTTTCCCTTCATAATTCTACCTAGAAATATTTCATGCTTATTGACCATTTTAACAAAATTAACTTTATATTTTATGGCTATCCCTATAGCTTTCTTTGTATTTCACCAATCCAACATTTTATTATTTACTTCTTTCAGTTTATATTGGGTTTAATTCTCTTTTCTATCATTTTTCACTGAAAGCCTAGATGATAGTTTTTCAACCTTTTTTCTTTAGTAAAATAGGCATTTAAGTAGATAAATTTCCTTTTGTATATTATTTTAGCTGCATCTCATACATATTTATATAATGTGTTCTCACAATATTTACTTGCAAAATATTTTCTTAAGTCATAGCAATTGTTTCTTTAACCTACGGTGGTTTTTAAGTTAGTGCACGTGTTCCAAGTGTTTGAGAGTTTGTACAGACATCTCTTTTTACTAGATATTCTGTATCATCTTCATTTTGAAGAATAAATTCTATATAATTTCAGTTTTCTTAAATATATTAAGATTTTTATGACCAAACAGACTGTGTGTGTGAGTGTGTGTGTGTGTGTGTGTGTGTGTATTTCATCTACACAGCAGGGTGTGGCTGCAGCTCGGGTACAGGCTGCAGGTGCCTGGGGAGACCCGGCACTTGCTGCACAGATATAGGTGGCTGAGTCCCCAGGTTGGGAAGCTGAGATGTGCAATGAGAGCTGTTTGGCACTCTTATTGAGGGAAACTGTGAAACTTCCATCTTCCATTTCATTCATAATTGAACTTACGGCTATCAAGAATGCAGGGCCTTTACCAGGACATTTCCAGTACCAAAAGACGTAGTCAAATGCACTCTTCTCATAACTACAGTTCAGAATGGAGAGATTTCCTCCTTATCTCTCCTTCCTGGACTGTCAAAGACTGAGGACTCTGTTTCACCTGCTCTTGATCCCTTTTTTCCTTCTGTTGTCCACTCACTCCTACTTAAAGAGATTAAAAAGTCATCAATTCCACAGACATCTATTTCTTTCTTAGAGCTTCTATCTGCATGAACTTGTTTGTAATCCAGTTTTCTCAGTCTGCCTAATTGATGAGATATCCTAGGTTTTCTCCTCCACAAGTCACAGCCTAGTTGAAGCCACAGAATCAAAAATGATGCTCCCAGGATCCTGTCCATTGTTTCTGGTGTCAGTGCTCAGTGGCAACTCAAGTTCCTCTTCTGCTCCTCTCAGCCAGCTAGAACTCTAAGTTCATATCTGCTTTAATTCTGTCAGTAGGCCCCACCCTCTCACACAGTGGATAATATTTTTATTGGAGTGATTTCATTTAGTTTCTTTCACTTTTTAACATTTTTGAGTTCACCATGTGTACTTAGTCACTCAGTCAGTCCAACTCTTTGAGACCCCATGGACTGGAGCCCGCCAGGCTCCTCTGTCCATGAGATTTCCCAGTGTTTCCCAAGAATACTGGAGTGGGTTAGCATTGCCTCCTCCAGAGGATCTTGCCAACCCAGGGATCAAGCCCATGTCTTCTGCATCTCCTCCATTGGTTGGCAAATTCTTTACCACTGGGAAGCTGCGGTTAAATATTTATTTTAATTCTATCCTCTTATCAACTACTCTGCTGGTTCCCAGTTAGAAGTTTCTAGTGCAGAAGGAGATAAATGTTTAGAGGAAAGATAAAGACCAAAGTCCATCTGTAGGGCCAGAAAGTGTCTGTGATTAAAACTGTACTGATAAAGATGAATAACATTAAACACTGCAAATGCCTTGGGGTGGCCTCATGGTGTGACTGTGTTTGGAGGAGGGGCTGAGCCCGCGGAGGGTTTGAGTACAGGCTGCAGGTGCCTGGGGAGCGCTGTGCTGCACAGCACAGAAGTAAGTGCCCGAGTCTGTGGTCTGCGAAGAGGAAATGTGCAGTGAGCTGCGACCTTCTTTAGGAACTGTTGTGGCATTTAATCTTCCTTCCTGCTTTGTCCCTGAAGGAATGTAAAACAGGTGGATGATGCGGCCCCCAGGGTTCTGAAGATACCAATTCACACTCCGTGGGGAAGTGGAAAAATTACACCAAAGTGTGTAGCTGGCTCCCTCCTGGAGACTCAGGGCTGGGGGACTCTGCTCCACATCCACCCCTCGCACACCTGAGGAAAGAGAAACTGTCACTGGTGAGGGTCACTGTAACTCCTACTAAACCCTGAAAGTGCCCTCCCCATCCCCATAGATGATGAGAAGGATGAAAAGTCTGCAGGACTTGTCAGCTCCTCTCCATCCCTCAACAACAGAGCAGCGCCTCATTCCTTCAGATCCCCTGTGGGGCAGCCCCAACTCACAGCAAACCTGGGCAAACAAAAGTCCCAGCACAGTGCCTGCTAGCCTCTTCATGATGCTGCCCCTTCTTGTTGGGACATTTTCACTGCAAGATAGTTAACAAAACCCCCTAGGGATCTCCCATAGCCAATCAGCTCACCCAGCAAATCCTGCTCAGGTGACAGTGACAAGACGCCCCACCCCCCACCGCAACCAATTCAGAACGTGCTGGCCAGGGGTAGAGTAGGAAATAAAAGATCATCATTTTATGATTTGAGGGACATTTTATGAGAACATTTAGGAGAAGGCAGACCCTGATTAGGAATTTGGGAGAATTTAGGGAAAAGAAACCAAAAGTTAATTATAATTTGATAATTATAATTATAATATCATCTTGCTCTCACACGGCATGGATGCAGTAGATTCTTCCGTAATGAAATATTGTCTCCCAGAAGTGCTGAGGATGCAGCTTTTGCTTCTCTTATACACTTCCTTGTGGTTCTGAAGGGTGCTCATGAATCAGCATGATCAGAAGTTGCTTCTGTTGGCTGAAACACTTTGCTATATTAAACAATATTATTTTTTAAATCTATTTTTTAAATTAATTTATTTCTAATTGGAAGATAATTGCTTTACAATATTGTGTTGGCTTCTGCCATACAATGATGTGATCAGCCAGAAGTATACATACGTCCCCTCCTTTTAAGTCTTCCCCCCATTCCTCTAGGTTGTCACAGAGCTCTGTGTTGAGCTCCCTGCATCATACAGCAACTTCCCACTAGCTATCTCTTTTACATATGGTAAAGCATATGTTTCAGTGCTACTCTCTCAATTTTTCCCACTCTCTCCCTCCCCTACTGCGTCCAAAAATCTGTTCTCTATGTCTGTGTCTTGCCCCATAAATAGGGTCCATCAACAGCTGAACAGATAAAGAAGTTGTCATACTTATACACAATGGAATATTTCTCAGCCATAAAAAAAAACACATTTGAGAGAGTTCTAGTGAGGTGAATGAGCCAAGAGCCTGTTAAACAGAGTGATGAAAGTCAGAAAGAGAAAAAAACGTTGTATATTAATGCATATATTTATTCTATAAAAATGGTACTGATGACTTTAAAAGTTATACATATTTATTTTAGACATCCTGCACTGAGAGCAATATTAGTTATCTTAACCACCAGCTGGACATCGAAAATTGAATTGTAATAGTTTTATTTTTATTAAAGTGAAAGTGAATAAATTATTTTTTAATTTCTACTGTAAATACATTTTTAAACTCTTGATTACTAGTTTTATGTTATGCTTTTTAATTTTAGTAGGCTATTTTAGAGAAAAATAAGTGCTTTTGAAACCAGATGAAGATAATTTTAGTTTGTGCTCTTATCTCAGACTCTGTAAATAATATCGATCTCTGTCAGTAGATTTGGGGGTAAAATGATGGAAGATGAAGACTTGTATATTTTCACTGCAGTGAAAGTGAAGTGATCTGCAGACACTAACGTTCAGATGGACAATTCAAGGATGGTTCAGTAGTAGCAGCACGTAGGCCTAGTTGCTCCAAGGCATGTGGGATCTTAGTTCTCCAACCAGGGACCAAACCTGTGTCCCTTGCATTGGCTGGCAGATTCTTTACCACTGAGCCACCAGGGTAAGCCCCACGTGCTGCTTGCATGCTAAGTCGCCTCGGTCATGTCCGATTCTTTGCAACTCTAAAGACTGTAGTCTGCCAGGCTCCTCTGTCCATGGGATTCTCCAGGGAAGAATACTGGAATGGGTTGCCATGCCCTCCTCCAAGGGATCTTCCTGAACCAAGGATTGAACCCAGGTCTCTTGCAGCTCCTGCATTGCAGGTGGATTCTTTACTGCTAAGCCATGGGGGAACCTCCATGTGCTGCTTAGGGATTATCAAATTGAGGAAAACTCCTTATAAAGGCAGGGTTTCCAAACCTGCCTAGGAAGTGGAAAATTATTATTCACTTAATTTTTGTTTCTTTCAAAAAACTTCTTCGTGGGAGATATGAATTTCTAGACTAGAAACAATAACATTTCAGATCTTTCTCAGAGAGAGTAATTTGTTTCTGGTAAGCGGAACAACTGTAACACATCAGAGTCTAGACTTGGCCTTGGATCCAAATGAAAGAAGCCTTTGGTACAAGGAGAATTATTTGTATGTTTCCCACTTCTTATGTTGGGACTAGCACACTGAAACCAACATTTTATTGACATGAGAAAGAGTCATAAAAATTATTAACACCTCTTACTTTATTGCTATGTTAAAATTAGAATTCTGACATTCCTCAAAATTCTTCTCAGATTCATCAGTAAACTGGGTGCTTATTCCTTTTCCTCTTTTTCTTCTGTTTTTAACCATCTTCTTCCCTTTCCTTTCCCTTCATTTTCCTCATGTCTTTCTGCTCTTCTGATTCTCCTTCAGATGACTCTAGATTTGCTCTCGTGACTGCTCCCCCAACTCTGTCTCCCCATCTTCCTACCAGAGATGCTGCACAGGTGCAGCCCCGTCTGTCCCAGTGTGCCTCTCTCAGGACGCAGTAGTACACAGCGGCGTCTCTCAGGGTGACCTGGGGCAGGACCAAGTGCTGGGCTTTCTGTCTGAAGCTATGGTCAGAGAGGCCATGCTGCTGTTCACTGTGTCTCGTAAGCCATGAATGACATACTGTGGGCTCTGATTGGGATTCTGCCAATACCAATGTATATAGTCATTTCCACCAATGGTAGAGTGGCTACAAGGCAGGGTTACATCCTGTCCTTCAGCACAATACACGGAGCTGGGCTGAGTGGTCTTAGCATTAATCACAGTCCCTAAAGGGTGAAGAAAATAAAATTATCCGCTGACAACAAATCAGTGTAATTCTGTGGATCAAGGGCACAACACTCCCCAAACTGTCTGGCCCTAACCCCTACTCCAGTGTTTTTATCTATGTCCTAAGAAATATTATTGGTGCTTATTTTATAGGGACCAAAGACACATGGCAAGAATCTGAGAACTCTATAGGCTTTATCCTGGGGTCCTGGCTCAATAACCCCAGAGATTTCTTCCAACATGTTTACTGCTAAGGTCTCTTCTGGATCATGGCTATGAATTAACCTGTCATATAGAAGTTTGTACTCCCTAGCAAATGCATACATCTGTTCTCAATTCCATTGCTATAATGCTGAATAAAACACAGGGAGAGGAGTAGAGAGCAAATGACCCTTTACTGTTCCTTGGCTTCAAAGTCATCCCTTGTAGACACAGAACACTTACCCAAGGTCAGAAAAACAGTTACTCCAATCACCAGCCTCATACTTCAAGGACAAACCAGGACTGTGGGCTCAGAGTTCAGACTTGTGTCTGCTCCTAGGCTTGTTTCCAGAGAACAGAAGCAACTGCTGCTGTTAGAGACTTACAACCAGTGCAGGTATCTGTTGCAGTGTGTTGTTGCCAGGATCTGTAGCCAATGATCAAGCAGTTCCTTGTCTAGGTTTCCTGCCCTGTTTTAGGTCTCCCAAAGAAGGAGAGACATCCCCAACTCACAGGGTGTGTGCTGCCATCCTCTGTGACGTTTAAAGTCTGACCCTGGAAAAGGAACACCAGTCACGATGGTATGTCTATACAGAACCATTGTTCTTTCATTTCTTCTTCAAAGACATTTCCTAATGTTCTATGAAGCTTGTGGAAAACAGTTTAAACCCAGAAAACTGTACTGAGCTGTGCATTGTAAAGAGATAAAAATTCCCATTCATGTTCTAGCAAATGTATGTGAGAATTCAAAGTAGGCTGTGATTGCTCTGAGGGACAGGAAATATTAATAACATTGGGACAGAAAGCTAAACATCCTGAGCTCGGACATTGGAGCTCAGCATCCTGAAAAGGTCCTTGGAATCATGTATCTGTCTCCATCTAGGCAGACATTTCTCAATACATCTGTTCTTGACATAGTAACTGATGACACGAATGGTATTTTCCTCATCCTCCTTGAACAATGGTCCTTAATCTTTATGTCCTCTATGCCCATGTTTGTAGGTGCTCTGCACCAAAGATGCTGAGACAGAGAGACACCAAGGATGCTGAGACAGAAAAGACAGAAGGGAAAGCAAACTATCTGGGGTGGAGAAGGGCAGAGGTGGATGATCCTGGCAGAAAAAGAGGAGTGAAGAGAAAAGAGTGTAAGGAATAGGGAAGGGAAGAGTTAACCAGGAGTGGGAAATGGGAAAGCAATGTTTAGGGAGGTACATGGAAAAGGTTAAGGCTATAAGGCTATGATTCCCTGAATCCTTTACCACGTGCACTCAACAAAGGATTATAAAATCAAGTTGTCTAAAGATGATGAAAATCTTTTTTTTTTTTTTTTTCACTTTTCTGTGGAACATCAATGGAAAACATAAACTTCCTTTCCTTGATAGCCAGAAAAGAGCACTGTTTCCAGAAGACGCAGCCCCCTCTAGTGACTGAATACATGAACTGCAGAGCTAAATCCCACAGGATGTCAACCTTTTGAAATGTTTCTCAGATTGAAAGGTGAATATCCCTGGTGTCTCAGTCGGTAAAGAATCCATCTGCAGGGTAGGCAATGGGGGTTCGAACCCTGGATCAGGATAGCTTCCTGAAAAGGAAATGGCTACCCACTGCAGTTTTTTCGATGATCCAGCTGATGCTGGCAATTTGATCTCTGGTTCCTCTGCCTTTTCTAAAACCATCTTGAACATCTGGAAGTTCACAGCTCACGTATTGTGGAAACTTGGCTTGGAGAATTTTGAGCATTACTTTACTAGCGTGTGAGATGAGTGCAATTGTGTGGTAGTTTGAGCATTCTTTGGCATTACTTTTCTTTGAGATCGGAATGAAAACTGACCTTTTCCAGTCCTGCGGCCACTGTTGAGTTTTCCAAATTTGCTGGCATATTGAGAGCAACACATTCACAGCATCGTCTTTTAGGATTTGAAATAGCTCAACTGGAATTCCATCACCTCCACTATCTTTGTTCATAGTGATGTTTTCTAAGGCCCACTTGACTTCACATTCCAAGATGTCTGGCTCTAGGTGAGCGTAAATGGTCACACCTTTGTGATTATCCGGGTCATGAAGATCCTTTTAATACAGTTCTTCTGTGTATTCTTGCCTCCTCTTCTTAATATCTTCTGCTTCGGTTAGGTCCATATCATTTCTGTCCTTTATTGTGCCCATCTTTGCATGACATATTCCCTTGGTATCTCTAATTTTCTTGACAAGATCTCTAGTCTTTCCCATTTTATTGTTTTCCTCTATTTCTTTGCACTGATCACTGAGGAAGGCTTTCTTATCTCACCTTGCTATTCTTTGGAACTCTGCATTCAAATGGGTATATCTTTCCTTTTCTCCTGTGCCTTTCGCCTCTCTTCTTTTCACAGCTATTTGTAAAGCCTCCTTGGACAGCCATTTTGCTTTTTTGAATTTCTTTTTCTTGGGGATGGTCTTGATCCCTGTCTTCTGTACAGTGTAAAAAAACCTCCGTCCGTATTCCTCAGGCACTCTGTCTATCACATCTAGTCCCTTAAATCTGTTTCTCACTTCCACTGTATAGTCATAAGGGATTTGATTTAGGTCATCAAAAAAGCAAGAGAGTTCCAGAAAAACATCTATTTCTGCTTTATTGACTATGCCAAAGCTTTTGACTGGGTGGATCACAATAAACTGTGGAAAATTCTGAAAGAGATAGGAATACCAGACCACCTGACTTGCCTCTTGAGAAACCTGTATGCAGGTCAGGAAGCAACAGTTAGAACTGGACATGGAACAACAGACTGGTTCCAAATAGTAAAAGGAGTACATCAAGGCTGCATGTTGTCACCCTGCTTATTTAACATATATGCAAAATACATCATAAGAAACGCTGGGCTAGAAGAAGCACAAGCTGGAATCAAGATTGCCAGGAGAAATATCAACAACCTCACATATGCAGATGACACCACTTTTATGGCAGAAAGTAAAGAAGAACGAAAAAGCCTCTTGATGAAGGTGAAAAAGGAGAGTGAAAAAGTTGGCTTAAAGTTCAACACTCAGAAAACTAAGATCATGGCATCTGGTCCCATCACTTCATGGCAAATAGATGGGGAAACAGTTGAAACAATGGGTGACTATTTTTCTGGATGCCAAAATCAGATGGTAATTGCAGTCATGAAATTAAAAGACACTTACTCCTTAGAAGGAAAATTATGACCAACCTAGACAGCATATTAAAAAGCAGAAATATTACTTTGCCAACAAAGGTCCATCTAGTCAAGGCTATGATTTTTCCAGTGGTCATGTATCGATGTGAGAGTTGGACTATAAAGAAAGCTGAGTGCCGAAGAATTGATGCTTTTGAACTGCGTTGTTGGAGAAGACTCTTGAGAGTCCCTTGGACTGCAAGGAGATCCAACCAGTCCATCCTAAGGGAGATCATTCCTGGGTATTCATTGGAAGGACTGATGCTGAAGCTGAAACTCCAATACTTTGGCCATCTGATGTGAAGAGCTGACTCATTTGAAAAGACCTTGAGGTGGGAAAGATTGAGGGCAGCAGGAGAAGGGGACGACAGAGGATGAGATGGCTGGATGGCATCATCAACTCGATGGACATGAGTTTGGGTGGGCCCTGGTAGTTGGTGATGGACAGGGTGGCCTGGCATGCTGTGGTTCATGGGGTTGCAAAGAGCCAGACACGACTGAGTGACTGAAGTGAACTGAACCCACTCCAGTACCTGCCTGGGTAAATCCATGCACAGAAGCGTCTACAGTCCAGTGGGCTACAGTCCATGGTGTCCCAAGAGTTGGACACGACTGAGACACACTCATCTTAGTTGCATGACCTCTGTATTCATCTCTGTTTTCTTAGTCCTATACCACTCCACAGATTGTTTTCCTTATTTCTGGCTCCTTTCTTTGTCACACACCCTCAGTTGCTGGCTTCTTTGTAGCTTTCCTTTTGTCTTTTATCTTCCCATATTTAAAGTTTATTCAGTGTTTATAAGGAGAGGTTGGTACACATAAAGCACTCAAGAGTTATCTGTTTTCTGAATGAGTAGATGAGTTGTTGTTCTTGAACTTAGTGAAAGAAGTTATGCTGAACAACTCTTGAAATTATTCCAAAAGCAATCTTTCAATACTATGGAAGTCAAGTTAAGAAAAAAGACTCCAACAGGATAAATAGAGGGTTATATTTGTGGACAAAATTCAAGAACAGATAACAAACATCACAAGTCTAAGATGGAGGAAAATTAAACTGATGATATGGGAATAAATTCCCATATAAATATTTAGCAAATATTCATAAATATTCTTTGGTAGTCTGTTATGCGGTGGATCACACACACACAAGTCAACACCCACTACTACTGAAAATATAGGAACAAATAAAAATGAACTAATTTAAGCTATGTAGGACTATATTATTTTACTATATTAGCAAAAGGTAGGAAAAAACAAACTTTTTTGTTTCTTGGTTTCTTTGACTTTATTTTCTTAGAAGACTGTACAAAACATTTCAAAGTGGCATTTTAAATAATAACGAAAACCAAAAAAATGAAACCAAAATATGGAAAATCTAAAAATAAGTTTTTTAGCCTATTGGCTCTTTTCAGAATTTTTAATTTTAGAAGATTATATCTTGACCATATGAGGTGAAGTGATCTTTCTTTGCTTGATGAAAACCAAAATAATGTACTTAATTTAGTTTTAAAAAATCAAGAGACTTTGATGAAAGGCTAACGTCTCTGCATGATGAATACTCCCAACAATCCAAAAATAAAAGAGAAATTCCCAAATCTAATAAAGGATATCAACGAAAATATCAAAGTCAATGTTACTCCCTGCAGGATCACAAACAAGACAGGTACTTCTACTTACTACTTCTATTCACTGTCTTAATGGAGGGCCTGGGAACAAACCGGGGAAGGAAATAAGATATATTAAGTTTGAAAAGGAGAAGCAGAACTATTTTAATTTACAGATCATAAGTTTGTACATGTAGAAAATACAAAGCACCTCTAAACAAGCTGTTTAAGAGCTAGAACCTATTAGTGCATTGATACAGTCACCAAACACAAAAATCAATTTTATTTCTAGATTCCAGCAAAAGCATTAGAAAATGCAATTAAAATATCTTTTATCAAATGCTTGGGAACTAATTTAATATAAGGTATGCAAGACCTCTTCTTGATTCCTCTCCAATAACTCTAGAATATTTTTGATTTGAGAGATAAAAATCACATAGGAGATGAAAAATGTCCTCACTTCTGAGGTCTGGGGTAACTAACATAAATCATGGCCTGGTACTCAGTGGTGACCAGTCCTTGCCACCTATAGACACTAATGTCAGGAAAGACCATTTCCTAAGGCTGCTCAATGAAATAGTGTTTTCAAAACCCCAAACAAGAGGTTGGTACCCTCTGTTTGGCTGTTGAACTAAATCTATTCTCATACTGACAGGTATCCTAGCTCTATTCTGGCTATTTCAGGGCATAATTAATTCCCTGTATCAACATTTTTCTTAACCCAATTAGTCCTAGCTCTGGATTTGATGCTGCGCATTTAGGTCAATTAAGGTAAAAAAGCTATACAAAATAAAAGATAACATTGTTATACATAGCCTTGCTTCCCAGGTGGCTCAGTGGTAGAGAGTCTGCCTGCCAACCAGATGGACTGTTTTTATTTACACATCATACGTTTGTACCTGTAGAAAATACCCCTGCATTGGGAAGATCCCCTGGAGAAAGGAGGGGCAACCCACTCCAGTATTCTTGCCTGGGAAATCCCATGGACAGGGGAGCCTGGCAGGCTACAGTCCATGGGGTCGTGAAGAGCTGGACACGACAGAGACTAAACAACAGCAGCAATGCAAGCCCTCTACAACAATCTCAACATTAACGAAAGAAATCAGAGAGGACCTAAATTACTGAAAGAAATTAGAAAGGATAAATAAAGAGGCTATGGATCCAAGACTCCATATGTTAAGATGTCAATTATCCTAAATGAATTCATAAATTCAACACAATCCCAATCAAATTACCTCAATCTCTTGTGGTAGAAGATATTCTGTAATTTACCTGGAAGTACAAAGACCTAGAATAAGTCTTGAATAAGACAAAGAAAACATGACTTGCATTTCCAGATTTTGAAATATGTATGAAGCCCCAGTAATTAAGATAGAACGGTCTGTTGGTATGAAGATAAAACAAAGAAGTCAATAAACAGAATCAAGTCCAGAAAGAGGTCATAATACACGTGCCGTCAATTTTTTTTCTCTAAAAGTGCCTATGCAGCTCCGCTGGGGGAAAGTTGGTCTTTCTAGGATAATAGCTAGAATAATTGGCTATTTTTATTTTTTGGAAGTAGCAGTGTTTTGTAGCTTTCTGTGTATAAGTTCTACATGTTTTCTTAGATTTATGCCTAAGGATTTAGGGTCTTTCTTGAGCCATTGTAAACAGTATTATATTTTTAATTTAGGTA
The DNA here is from genome assembly GCA_006408695.1 of Aepyceros melampus. Taxonomy (NCBI): domain Eukaryota; kingdom Metazoa; phylum Chordata; class Mammalia; order Artiodactyla; family Bovidae; genus Aepyceros; species Aepyceros melampus. Next base: position 40,747 of record SJXQ01002175.1, read on the forward strand.
TCCACATGTTTACTGATAGTGTATAAAAATGCATTTTATTTTGTGTGTTTACCTTATATATCCTGAGACCTTCTGAACTCACTTACTAGTCGTAGGAGTTTTGGAGGGTATATTCTTTGGATTTTCTACAGAGATAGAAAATAGTGGTCATTTGACTGCCTTTCTGGCTTAAAAGATTGTTTATATATTTATTTGCTTTACTGCACTGGCTACGACGTCCAGCACTGTGCTGAAGGGGAGTGATTGACGTGGATATTCTCCCTTTGTTCCCTTCCTTAGCAACAGACAAGTCTGTGGGTTCCGGTTGTCCTCATAGTTCAAGTATGACTTTGTCACAGTTTGTCCATGCTTTTGTCCCCATCAGACTTTCCTTTACAAATGTTACCCTCAGTTCAGTTTCGTTCAGTTCAGTTGCTCAGTTGTGTCCAATTGTTTGCGACCCTATGGACTGCAGTATGCCAGGCTTCCCTGTCCATCACCAGCTCCCAGAGCTTACTCAAACTCATGTCCATTGAGTTAGTGATGCCATCCAACCATCTCATCCTCTTTCGTCCCCTTCTTCTTCCACCTTCAATCTTTCCCGTTTCAGGGTCTTTTCCAAAGAGTCAGTTCTTCGCACCATGTGGCCAAAGTATTGGAATTTCAGCTTCAGCATCAGTCCTTCTAATGAATATTCAGGACTGATTTCCTTTAGGATGGACTGGTTGAATCTCCTTGCAGTCCAAGGGACTCAAGAGTCTTACCCAACACCACAGTTCAAAAGCATCGTTACTCTAAGCTGACTTAAAGTGAATTCAGGCTCAACACCAGATGTGAAGATAAAAGCTTTGTACGGACTCATCCACCAGCTCTAGCCATTGCCTGAGTTCTAATCCAGAAATAATCTCTTATTCTACATCACCCATGGTTCTGCTTTTCTGATTGTGCCCTGACACAAAGTCTAAGAGGAAACGATTAAGGAAATAGTTTCAATGGTGATTCCACATAACTAGACCCAGGTTTGTGATGAAGTAAAACTGCCAGTTTAAAATATTATGGAGCAAGTTTTCAAATTTAGAAAACTTTACACATGTTCTGTACAGTTGACTTAAACTCAAAAATTCAAGAGGAGAATATATTAGTAGAAAATTACTCTGGACACCGTTTCCAAATAACGTAGAAGGTGCCTTTAACTGGAACTAAATCTGCTGATCCAGACCACAACTTAAACAACCACAGGACTATCATTTCTTGTCTGGGGTCTGCGGGTGTGCATTTCAGCTGGGGTCCTGCAGCAGGGGGGGCTCTCTCTTACTAAGCTCTGGGGTTTTTGTACAGCTTTTCCTATTACTTCAAGCACTGTGAGTCACTGAGAGCACAGAAGTACTTTGCAGAGTCTTCCAGTTGTAAGGCTGAAATGGTGAGGTTGATAGATTTATCTGCTTTCTTAAAGTTTACAGAGTAGCGGTCTTTCCTTGCATTTGTCACTTCTGAACCCTGATGAATAACGTAAGTCATCTGTCCACTGGGAAGTTGCTTGTACCAATAAAGGTAGTAAGCGCCCCAATTTGTTTCATACTGACAATTCAGGGTGACTGACTGCCCCACTTGGCTGGAAACATCTGACTGGTCTTGAGTAACTTTCTGGGCCACACCAGATCCTGTGGGGAAAAAGAAAGCAAAGAGGAAGCAGTGAATAAAATAGTGTAGGAGTTATTTAGGATCCAAAAACAAAACATTGAAATCCTAAGACGCTTGCTTTTCTCCAACCCTCCTTTCCTTCCCAAGTCCCTGTGAAGCTCCATGTATCTGTGTACAGGCCTTTCACCCTGAACATGTGCAACCATGCTTGCAAGCATCCCTACCAGAGAAGGTGAAGGCCAGGAGCACCCAGAGCAGACTGGAGAGTGGCATGAGGCATGGATTTCCTTGTACAAATGTGCTTAGTTCTGCCTCAAGCTGAGAGTTCAGTGTCTCTGAGTGCCCGGCAGCACATATACACACCACCCGGTACCCGTGTGACTCCCCACAGCAGGAAGTGGGGGCTGTCATGTTCATAGACCACGTGGTCTGTGCACACATGGGAAAAAGTCTGGCTCACCACAAGCCTTTACTTTGTCTGCTTGTCTTTCCCTGGTCATTAAGTTAGGCAGATCCTGAAAGAAGCCATGAAAAAAGCAATCAGATTAAAATTTGAGCAGAGGAGAACTGAACGTTAGACAAGCTGACATACATTGATAATTATTCAGCAAAATAGTTTTTCCATCTTGTTTAAGATATAATTTACTATAGCTTGTGAAACTTTCTGTAATCTACTAACAGGTTGCTAATTTAGCCAATTCTTACTTTTCTCCATCCAGAATGTAATGACTCTTTTAAAAAAACTTGCAGATCTTAGGCTTCTTGGTGAATGGAAATTTTATTCAAAATCATTAATGTATCTCTTTGTATTGAGTTTCGTGACTCTATTTAGGTTTCTCAATAAATAAAATTACTTCACCATGAAATGACCAAAAAAAAAAAAAATCAGTCCATCTGACTTTCAGAGTCTATTCAGTGTTATATTTTGAATGAAGTTATACAGGAATAAAATATTCTTTTGAAATTTGAAATTGAGTCTTATTTATTAGACTTTGAGGAAGATTAGGATATTCAGTTCTGTCCCCTCCACAAGCAGAACTGCATTTCTTAGACGGTGTGTCCTGGAATTGTCCTGATGTCACATTTTCTATGTCATTGGTCCAAAGTGCTCAGTCTCACTTGTTAGTGGCTCATTATTTTTCTCTTTGTAAAATAAATTCAAAATAAGTATGCCAGATCTTTTTGTGACATAATACTATAATGTTCTCCTACAAAACTTGGTATCTACAGGTTTTAAATACTTTTTTGTTGCTCAGTCACTAAGTCCAAACTTTGTGACCCCATGGACTGCAGCACCCCAGGCTACACTGTGCTTCAGTATCTCCCAAAGTTGCTCTAATTCATGTCCATTGAGTCAATGATGCTATCTGTCCACCTCATCCTCTGCTGCTCCTTTCTCCTTTTGCCTTCAATCTTTCCTAGCATCAGAGTTTTTCCTGTGAGTCAGCTCTTCACATCAGGTGGCCAAAGTATTGGAGCTTCAGCTTCAGCATCAGTCCTTCCAGTGAATATTCATGGTTGATTCTATTAGGACTGACTGGTTTGTCCTCCTTGAAGCCTAAGGGATCTCAAGAGCTTCCTCCAGCTCCACAGTTCAAAAGCATCAATTCCTCTGCATTCAGCCTTATTTATGGTCCAACTCTCACACCACACATGACAACTGGAAAAACCATAGCTTTGATTATACAGATCTTTGTTGGCAAAGTGATGTGTCTGCTTTTTAATATGCCATCTTAAGCTTCCCAGGGGGCACAAGTGTTTAAGAACTCGCCTGCAAATGTAGGAGACAAGAGATGTGGATTCGATCCTTGGGTCAGGAAATTTGCCTGGAGGAGGACATGGCCACCCACTCCAGGATTCTTGCCTGGGAAACCTCATGGACAGAGGAGCCTGGAGGGCTACGGTTTACAGGGATGCAGAGCCAGACACGACTTAGCCCATCTGCAGGTTTGTCATATCTTTTCTTCCAAGGAGCAAGCATCTTTCAATTTCATGGCTTCAGAAAGTAAAATATGTCATTGCTTCTACTTTTTCCCCTTCTATTTGCCATGAAGTGATGGGACCAGATGCCATGATCTTAGATTTCTGAATGTTGAGTTTCAAGCCAGTTTCTTCACTCTCCTCTTTCACACTCATCAAGAGGCCCTTTAGTTCCTCTTCACTTTCTCCCATTAGAGTGGTATCATCTGCATATCCAAGGTTTTTGATATTTCTCCCAGCACTGTTGATTCCCGCTTGTGATTCATCCAGCCCAGCATTTTGCATGTTATACTCCACATGTAAGTTAAATAAGAGGACTGACAATACAGGCTTGACATACTCCCATGTCCTGTTCTAACTGTTGCTTTTTGACCTGCATACAGGTTTCTCAGGAAACAAGGAAAGTGAGCTGGTATTTTCATCTCCTAGATCATGAGCTCCTTATTGCCAAATTCAGACTTAAATTGAAGAAAGTAGGGAAAACCACTAGACCATTCAGGTATGACCTAAATCAAATCCCTTATGATTATAAAGTGGAAGTGAGAAATAGATTTAAGGTCCTAGATCTGATAGATAGAGTGCCTGATGAACTATGGAATGAGGTGCGTACATTGTACAGGAGACAGGGATCAAGACCATCCCCATGGAAAAGAAATGCAAAAAAGAAAAATGGCTGTCTGGGGAGGCCTTACAAATAGCTGTGAAAAGAAGAGAGGCAAAAATCAAAGGAGAAAAAGAAAGATATAAGCATCTGAATGCAGTTTTCCAGAGAATAGCAAGAAGAGATAAGAAAGCCTTCTTCAGCAATCAATGCAAAGAGATAGAGGAAAAGAACAGAATGAGAAAGACTAGAGAACTCTTCAAGAAAATTAGAGATACCAAGGGAACATTTCATGCAAAGATGGGCTTGATAAAGGACAGAAATGATATGGATCTGACAGAGGCAGAAGATATTAAGAAGAGGTGGCAAGAATACATGGAAGAACTATACAAAAAAGATCTTCATGATCTGGATAATCATGATGGTGTGATCACTCATCTAGAGCCAGACATCCTGGAATGTGAAGTCAAGTGGGCCTTAGAAAGCATCACTATGAACAAAGCTAGTGGAGGTGATGGAATTCCAGTTGAGCTATTCCAAATCCTGAAAGATGATGCTGTGAAAGTGCTGCACTCAATAAACCAGCAAATTTGCAAAACTCAGCAGTGGCCACAGGACTGTAAAAAGGTCAGTTTTCATTCCAATCCCAAAGAAAGGCAATGCCAAAGAATGCTGAAACTACCGCACAATTGCACTCATCTCACATGCTAGTAAAGTAATGCTCAAAATTCTCCAAGCCAGGCTTCAGCAATATATGAACCATGAACTTCCAGATGTTCAAGCTGGTTTTAGAAAAGGCAGAGGAACCAGAGATCAAATTGCCAACATCCGCTGGATCATGGAAAAAGCAACAGAGTTCCAGAAAAACATCTATTTCTGCTTTATTGACTATGCCAAAGCCTTTGACTGTGTGGATCACAAGAAACTGTGGAAAATTCTGAAAGAGATGGGAATACCAGACCACCTGACCTGCCTCTTGAGAAATCTGTATGCAGGTCAGGAAGCAACAGTTAGAACTGGACATGGAACAAGAGACTGGTTCCAAATAGGAAAAGGAGTACGCCAAGGCTGTATATTGTCACCCTGCTTATTTAACTTCTATGCAGAGTACATCATGAGAAACACTGGGCTGGAAGAAAGACAAGCTGGAATCAAGACTGCTGGGAGAAATATCAATAACCTCAGATATGCAGATGACACCACCCTTATGGCAGAAAGTGAAGAGGAACTAAAGAACCTCTTAAAAAAAGTGAAAGAGGAGAGTGAAAAAGTTGGCTTAAAACTCAACATTCAGAAAACTAAGATCATGGCATCTGGTCCCATCACTTCATGGGAAATAGATGGGGAAACAGTGGAAACACAGTCCGACTTTATTTTTCTGGGCTCCAAAATCACTGCAGATGGTGCCTGCAGCCATGAAATTAAAAGATGCTTACTCCTTGGAAGAAAAATTATGAGCAACCTAGATAGCATATTCGAAAGCGGAGATATTACTTTGCCGACTAATGTCCGTCTAGTCAAGGCTATGGTTTTTCCGGTAGTCATGTATGGATGTGAGAGTTGGATTGTAAAGAAGGCTGAGCGCCGAAGAATTGATGCCTTTGAACTGTGGTGTTGGAGAAGACTCTTGAGAGTCCCTTGTACTGCAAGGAGTTCCAACCAGTTCATTCTGAAGGGGATCAGCCCTGGGATTTCTTTGGAAGGACGGATGCTGAAGCTGAAAATCCCGTACTTCGGCCACCTCATGCGAAGATTTGATTCATTGGAAAAGACTCTGATGCTGGGAGGGATTGGGGGCAGGAGGAGAAGGTGACAACCGAGGATGAGATGGCTGGATGGTGTCACTGACTCGATGGGCGTGGGTCTGGGTGAACTCCGGGAGTTAGTAATGGACAGGGAGGCCTGGCGTGCTGGGATTCATGGGGTCGCAAAAAGTGGGACACGATTGAGTGACTGAACTGAACTGAACAGGGAGGCCTGGTGTGCTGAAGAGTAAGACATGACTGAATTCTTTACCGCTGAGCCACTGGGGATGTAGTCCTGATACTACATACCAAAGGCAAAAGTCTCATTTCTATCCCGGAGAGATGAAAAAGACCAATAACACATTTCTCATATATGGTCTATTAACAGAAGGCTTACACATGGTCAGAAGTCATGCCTGTTTCACAAATGTGTTCTTACTTAAATATTTCAGGAGCAGAAAAGGAAGACCAGAATGAAAGCACCTGGAATTTCAGTTTTAGTTCATTGTCACCTTAGAATTAGTAGGAGGTCATCATGTATCATTTTAGTTTTTATTGGAGTATTATATTTGTATAACAAAATGTAATATAAAGGTACATTTGTAAATTTTCACATAACCAACACTCTTATAACCAGCACTCAGATCAAGAAACAGAGCATTACCAGCCCTTCAGTGCTCTTTTTATGATATTGCCCCACATGTAACAGTATTCTGATTTCTGCCAGTGTCAATTAGCTGTGTCAGCTAGCTTATGTATCTTATAGGAATGACATGTTTATTGACCATTTGAATATCTTCTGTTGTTAAATGCCTACTTCTGACTTTTGTCTTTTCTATCAATTTGCTTGTTTTCTTGTTGATTTGAAGGAGATTTTTATATCAAAATGAGCCTTTTGATAATATCGTTGATAGATAATATTTGATAATATAATATTTTTTATAATCAGCATTGAATTTGATAAGATAATAATACTGTAAATATATTCACTACTTATCCTTTTAACTCTTGAAATAATTTTAATATAGATAAGTTTTTTAATGAAGGGTTGTTGGTTTCCAATGTTGTGCCCATCTCTGCTATACAGAAAAGTGACCAATAAAGTGAATGTATATATGAACACAGGCTACTTTTGATGCTTAGCCATACTTGTGTCCTGTTTAAGAAATGTGTATCTAACACAAAGTAATGAACACGTTCTGGATTTTTTCTATTAACTTCATGCATTATTCTTACATTCAGATCTGCATTCTGACTGCTATTTATACATGATCTGAAGACCATAATACATTTTTCCATAGGAAAAATGATTGAATGTGACTTGTATAAATGAAAATCTTTATCCTTGGCACATGAATGCAAGTGTTTTCCAATTTTTAGTGTAATACCTTTCCAGAATCACAAAATTTTACTTTATCACTCTCTCCATCTGGTCATATCATTCTCCTTTATTTCAGGTTTTCTTCTATGTTTAGGATTTTTCTTTACCTTTTATAGTTATTGTGTATTTATTACATGGGTGATATAGTTTTCTGAACTTTCGTTCTAACTACTAAAATGAATTATTTTCTTAAGTTTTCTCATCCTCTTTGTGCCCAGGATGCTTTCTTCTCTATGTTCTATATTGTGGATACACTTATTAGTTAATTTAAAAATCACTTACTATGTTGCCAGTTTTATGCAATTCTGGTGCAATGAACAAATTATTAGATATTCTTCTAACTTTAGATTCAGTCTCTCAGACATGCATGCAGGTAGAATTTGTGAAACATTAGAATCCTCATTGTGCACTGCCAACAATCTCTTCCTGATTCAGTTTACTAATGTATCAGTTGTAGGGAAAAACAGGTAAAAGACACACTGTGCCAATGGAGCTTCACGTTCCTAACTCCTGTTATTTTTCTCGTGAGATCATCTGCTCGTGGTGAATCTCTATTGGTAGAATTAGTGACAGAACTAATGACAGGTCTATTAAACAGCACTCATTAATTCTCTAATTTCTAAAGATAAAGTCACTAAAATGTTTTAAAGCTGGACATGTTTGGTATAAGAATGGCACTTGATTTTTTTCTTTTTTGGTAAGGATTATATCTGAAAAGGGATGAAAAAATAGAAATCAAAAAACGTTGTTTAAAATCTGTTCACCACTTTTTGGTTGGGAAGTACTGTGCTTCCTATTGGCATCAGTTCAGTTCAGTTCATTTCAGTCCCTCAGTCATATCTGACCCTTTGCGACCCCATGAATTTCAGTATGCCAGGCTTCCTTGTCCATCACCATCTCCCGGAGTTCACTCAAACTCACGTCCAACGAGTCGATGATGCCGTCCAGCCTTCTCATCCTCTGTTGTCCCCTTCTCCTCTGCCCCCAATCCCTCCCAGCATCAGAGTCTTTTCCAATGAGTCAAATCTTTGCATGAGGTGACCAAAGTATTGGAGTTTCAGCTTTAGCATCATTCCTTCCAAAGAACACCCGGGACTGATCTCCTTTAGAATGGACTGGTTGGATTTCCTTGCAGTCCAATGGATTCTCAAGAGTCTTCTCCAATACCACAGTTCAAAAGCATCAATTCTTTGGCGCTCAGTTTTCTTCACAGTCCAACTCTCACATCCATGCATGATCACTGGAAAAACCATAGCCTTGACTAGATGGACCTTTATTGGCAAAATAATGTCTCTGCTGTCTGTTGAATAGGCTGTCTAGGTTGGTCATAACTTTCCTTCCAAGAAGTAAGCGTCTTTTAATTTCATGGCTGCAGTCACCATCTGCAGTGATTTTGGAGCCCAAAAAAAAACAAAGTCTGACACTGTTTCCACTGGTTCCCCATCTATTTCGCATGAAGTGATGGTCTTCCTTTTCTGAATGTTGAGCTTTCAGCCAACTTTTTCACTCTCCTCTTTCACTTTCTTCAAGAGGCTTTTTAGTTCCTCTTCACTTTCTGCCATAAGGATGGTGTCATCTGCATATCTGAAGTTATTGATATTTCTCCCAGCAATCTTGATTCCAGGTTTTGCTTCTTCCAGCCCAGCGTTTCTCATGATGTCCTCTGCATAGAAGTTAAATAAGCAGGTTGACAATATACAGCCTTGACATACTCCTTTGCCTATTTGGAACCAGTCTGTTGTTCCATGTCCAATTCTAACTGGAGGCATGGATTTACTATGGGCATGGGTTTATTGAAATACCATATGGACTTTTAACACCTTTGTTGGCTTATAGTTATGGAAGATGGACTGAATGAGAATACCAGTTCATAGCTAAATAACTATTTTTTTATCCATTTTTCTAAAATCAGGAGAATTCCCTGCTTCTTTGCAGGGGACTCTAGTTAAACATAATTTTAATCTTTCAAAATATCTGGTGTCAACCACTTTATGAGAAACCAACATACTGGGAATTTTAATGGAGAAATAATTTTGTATTGGAATAAACTAAAGTTTCACATAGCATTTCACTAATAATGATAAGAAAAAGGAGTAAAGAGAGGATAAAAGGAAAAGAGAGAGGGAAGGAGGAAGGAAAAGAAACAGAAATAGAAGGAAAGGATTAATGTGTTTATGAATAAATAAATATTTTCAAATATAAGCCTGTCTTCATTATGAAATCTGTGTGAGGCTGACTCTCTCTTCTATTTTTACAGAAGATCTAACTCACCCTTTCAATATTTTATTGCATCCCTAGCAATTATTAGTAACATCAGTCATGAATATTTCTTTACTCAATAAATATTTATTGAACACCTACTATATGTTGGGTACTGGGCTGATGACTGAGAACACTTCAATAAGCAAAAGGAACAAAAATATATGTTTCAGAAATAGTGAAGTGAGGAAAAGGAAAGTGAGCTCAAAGTCTGTGAAGAGGAAGAAATAAGTGAAAAAGTGACTGCAGGGATATGCTGGTATTTGGAAAGTGCTATAGCACCTCTCATTGCACTTTCCAAGACTTCAGTACAAGTATCTGTTCCTTCATCTCTGACTCATGAATCAAAGCAATTTCCAAAGCGTGATAAGCACAGCAATTTACATTTAGGTATACTAAAGCTGAAACTCCAGTACTTTGGCCACCTCATGTGAAGAGCTGACTCATTGGAAAAGACTCTGATGCTGGGAGGGATTGGGGACAGGAAGAGAAGGGGACGACAGAAGATGAGAAGGCTGGATGGCATCACCGACTCAATGGACATGAGTTTGAGAGAACTCCAGGAGTTGGTGATGGACAGGGAGGTCTGGCGTGCTTCGATTCATGGGGTCGCAAAGGGTCGGACACGACTGAGCAACTGAACTGAACACATTCTACACAGGAGGATAGATTTCTGTCTTCTTGATGATCCAAGGATATTGTTAGTGATGCTGCTCACATCAAGGACCAGAATACCTCTTTATTATTTTCCTGTCTTCTGCTCAATTTCCTCTAAATCTTTTCTCCTGGGGAAAATGTGTGGCTAATAAGGAGCTAAGGATGTTTCAGAATCTTGCTACAATCAGTAACACATCATTCTACTGCCATTTGGATATTTAGAGGACTAGCATGTTTCTTTACAGAACTAAGGATTATTGCTTTTCTCGAGTCACAACATACAGTGTTTTATTCTAACACTTGACATTTTGCCATGAAATGTTTCACCTTCTGGGATGAGTATTATGATTCATTCCACTGACTTTCCAGTTGACTCATTATTTTGGGGCTTTCTTCTTACTATTGCTTCCAATGAGGCCACATTGAGCAAAAAAATGCCAAGATTTTGGAGCCTGACATTAGCAGATTTAAAAATAAATGTAACAGTTGGGCTAAGACATATTAACTGAATATAGGCAACTTTTTAAATCTCTTTGAGGCTTAGCTTTCTAATAGGTAGCATAGGTCTCAGAATAACTCACTAAATAGTAATAAAGATTAAAAGATACATTAAAGACTGTCTAAAAAGACAGTGATTTTAAAGCTAAAAAGAAACAAATGTTTGATAGATTTGACAGTATAAGATTAAAGACATCACTTAAAAAATAAATGGTAGTATGTTAGAATAAAACATACTAACAAATATAAACATTGAAATATCAAGTAAGATATCAAAATAATTCTAACAAATAAAAATAAAACTAACCACTTACTCCTTGGAAGGAAAGTTATGACAAACCTAGATAGCATATTCAAAAGCAGAGACATTAGTTTGCCAACAAGGTCCATCTAGTCACGGCTATGGTTTTTCCAGTGGTCATGTATGGATGTGAGAGTTGGACTGTGAAGAAAGTTGAGCGCTGAAGAATTGATGCTTTTGAACTGCGGTGTTGAAGAAGACTCTTGAGAGTCCCTTGGACTGCAAGGAGATCCAACCAGTCCGTTCTAAAGGAAATCAGTCCTGGGTGTTCTTTGGAAGGAATGATGCTAAAGCTGAAACTCCAGTACTTTGGTCACCTCATGCAAAGATTGACTCATTGGAAGACTCTGATGCTGGGAGGGATTGGGGGCAGGAGGAGAAGGGGACAACAGAGGATGAGATGGCTGGACGGCATCACCGACTCGATGGACATGAGTTTGAGTAAACTCTGGGAGTTGGTGATAGACAGGGAGGCCTTGGGTGCTGCAATTCATAGGGTCGCAAAGAGTCGGACATGACTGAGCAACTGAACTGAAATGAACTGAACTGAATGGAAAAAATGGTCAAAAGATAGGAATAAGCATATGACCAAGGTTGAATGAAAGAGTGCCAATATACAGAGAAAAAAATTACTCAAAAGCACTAGGGATCAGTAAAATGCCATAGATAAAGTATATTAGGACTGCTAAAATGAAAAAGGCTGATAATTCTGTTTTTGGAAGATTCAGACTTCACCTTCTCACTCCCTGTTGGTTGAAGTATAATTATTTATACCACTTGAATGAAAATTGTTACTTTATCAAAGAAATTTTAAATGCACCTTTTGCAAACACCCATTCCAGTTTCAGAAATTCTATTACAATAGACATGTCTCCATATATACAAAAGTCAATCTACAAAGATGTATAAAGACAACACTCTTTATGATAGCACAGTAATAGAAACAAGTATTTATTAATGGAAAATTAGTTAATCATAGAACATTTCAGAGTACTACATAGACATTATAAAGAATAAAGTGAACCACTTCCCAGGTGCCACAGTGGTAAAGAATCCGCCTACAATGCAGGAAATAAAGGACCAGATTTGACCCCTGGATTGGGAAGATTCCCTGAAGAAGGAAATGGCAACCCACTCTAGTATTCTTGCCTAGAAAATCCCATGGACAGAGGAGGCTGGAGGGCTACAGTTCTTGAGTTGGCAAAGAGTTAGACATGAAAAAAGTCTAACGAGAACAACGAGAAATATTTGTATTTTTCTCACTTTTAGGTTAAGACTAACACACTGACACTAACATTTTATTGACACAAGAAAGAACCATGAAAAATTGCTAATGCTTCTCACTTTATTTTATCTTGCAATTAGGATTCTTAGCATACCCATAATTTGTCTCAGCCACATCAACCAATGACGCACTTCTTCCTTGTTCTTTTCTTCTTTTATTTATGCATCTTCTCCCTTTCTCCTTCCCTCCATTTCCCTCATCTCTTACTGCTCTCTGACTCTCCTTCCAGATGACTGTAGATTTGCTCTCGTGACTGCTCTCCCCACTGTGTCCCCTCTTCCTGCCACCAGAGATACTGCACAGGTGCAGCCCCGTCTGTCCCAGTGTGCCTCTCTCAGGACGCAGTAGTACACAGCGGCGTCTCTCAGGGTGACCTGGGGCAGGATCAAGGTGCTGGACTTTCTGTCTGAAGCTATGTTCAGAGAGGCCATGCTGCTGTTCACTGTGTCTCGTAAGCCATGAATGACATACTGTGGACTCTGATTGGGATTTTGCCGATACCAATGTATATACTCATTTCCACTAATGGTAGAGTGGCTACAAGGCAGAGTTACATCCTCTCCTTCAGGATAATCCATGGAGCTGGGCTGGGTGGTCTTAGCATCAAACACATTTCCTAGGGGGTTAAGAAATCAAATTAACTCCAGAGCACAAATCAGTGTAATTCTATGGATCAAAGGCATAACCCTCTCATAACTGTCTGGCCCTAACCCCTACTCCAGTGTTTCTACTTATGTCCTGTAAAAATATTGTGGATGTTCATCATTGGATTGCAAGGAAATCAAACCAGTTATCCTAAAGGAAATGAGCCCTGAATAATCATTGGAGAGACTGATGCTGAAACTGAAGCTCCGATACTTTGTCCACTTGCTGAGAAGAGCTGACTCATTGGAAAATACCCTGATTCTGGGAAAGATTGAAGGCAAAAGGAGAATGGGGGCATCAGAGGATGAGATGGTTAAACAGCATCACTGTCTCAATGACATGAATTTGAGCATACTCCAGGAGATAGTAGAGGACAGAGGAGCCTGGCATACTGATGTCCATTTGGTCATAAAAAGTTGGATACAGCTTAGCAACCGGACAACACAGAATTATAGAGACCAAAGATACGTGGCAAGAACCAGAGATCCCACAGGCTTTGCTCCATGGGTCCTTGGCTTCATAAGCCCAGAGAATTCCTACAACCTGCTCACTGCTGAGGACTCTTCTGGTATCGTGCCTATGATTTAAACTGTAATGTAGAAGACGGGCCTCTTTAGCAAACCCACAGATCATTTGTCAGTTCCATCTCTATAATGCTGAGTAAAGCACAGGGAGAGGAGTAGAGAGTAAGTGACTCTTTGTGGCCCTTTGCTCTCAAATTCATCTTTGCAGACACAGAACACTTACCCAAGGTCAGAAACACAGTTACTCCAGTCACCAGCCTCATACTTCAAGGACAAGCTAGGACCATGGGCCCAGAGCTCAGGCTTGTGTCTGATCTGGAGCTCTTGAGGGGGTTCCAGAGAACAGAGGCAACAGCTGTCAGTAAAAACTTGCAACCAGTGCAGATACTGCTGTGTTGTTGCCAGGACCTTCTCAGCCAATGATCAAGCAGTTCCTTATCTACGTCTTCCTCCCAGGGTTTAGTCATGTCCCCAAAGATGGTGAAACATCCCCAGCTCACAGTGAAATCATGTATGAAATTTAATGTCTGGCTCTGGAAAAGGAACACTGATCACAATGATGTGTCTGTGCACAACCATTGGTCTTTCATTTGTTTCTTAAGAAACGGCTGATGCTCCATGAAGCCTGAGGAATGCATCGTTTAGTCCCAGAAAAATGTACTGAGCTCTGTGTTGTAAAATGATGAAAAGTTCCATCCACATTCCAGAAAATTAATGAGAGATTTACAAGTAGTCTGTGATGTGCTCTGGGAGACAGGAAAGGTTAATAACATTGAGACTAATAGCTGCACATCCTAGAACTTGCAGCAGCTCTTGTGAGGGTTCTTGGAATCATGCATCTATTGCCTACTAGGTAGACATTTTCCATGCATCTGATCTTAATAAATGAACTGAGTGACATAGACGGTGTTCACCTCCTCCTTGAACAGTGGTCCTTAGTCTCATGTTCCCTGTGCCGATGCTTGTGGATGTTGTGCAGCAAGGATGCTAAGGCAGAGGATTCGACAGAAATGAAGGAAAACAAAGTGGAGGTGGGGTGGAGGTGGGTGTGAGTGGTAGAGAAAGTTGGAGGAGGGAAAAAAGGGTATCAGGAATAGAAAAGGGAAGGGATAATCAGAGCAGGGAAATGGGAGAGCGTGTTAGGAAGGTACTTGGCAAGGGCTTAGGCTATTGGGCTAACCTGAATCCTTGACCACACACATTCACAAGGGGTAATAAGGCACAGGTTGTCTAAAGAAGATGAAAGTATGTCATTTTTCCTTTTGGGGGGCACATCAGTGGAAAATAAATTTCCATTCCCTTCACCCAGAAACACTGTTTTCAGATGAAGCAGCCCCCTCTTGTGACTGAAGAGAAGAACTGCAGATCTAAATCCGGACCAAAAGTCAGCAAGGAACTTTTTGAAAAATCCCTCAAGTTTGCAGGTAAATGGGCTTCCCAGGTGGTATGAGTGGTAAAGAACTCACCTGCCAATGCAGGAAACTTAACAGACCCAAGTTCAATCCCTGGATCAGGAAGATCCCCTGGAGAAGAGCCCATGGCAACCCAATATTCTGCCTGGAATATTCACTGAGAAGAGTAGCCTGGTGGGCAACAGTCCATGACTCGCAGAATCAAATGAGACTGAAGCATCTTAGCACACAGCACACACATCTTACTTGTAATACCTCTGCACTCATCTGTATTTTCTTGACCCTAAATACTCCATAGCAGTGTTTTAATTATCTTTGACTGGTTTACTGCAGTCATAAGATTCTCATTGGTTGATCTCTTTAAGTTTTCGTCTCTAACCTTCCTATATTTAAATTTTACTTCAAAGGCCATGTAATTCAATGTTTATGAAAGAGCTTGGTACACAGTAGACACTCAAGAATTACTTGTAACCCAAATGAGCCGATAAATCATTATTCATGATTTAATGAAAAAATTATGTTGAACAATTGTTTAAATTATTCTGAAAACATACTCCAATTTTATGGAATGCATGCCAAACAAAAGGCTCCAATAGTATAAACAGAAGGTATTATTGTGAACAAAATGAAAAATAAATTGAGAACAAAATGGACAATAAACAATAAATCCAAGTCTAGGATTGAGGAAAATTCTATTGAAGATATGGGAGCAAATGTTATGGTAATCACGCTTTGTTCATTTAACAAACATTCATAAATACTCAATGGAAGTCTTAGTGTTGTTCAGTCACTCAGTCGTGTCTGACTCTATGTGACCCCATGGACCGCAGCACACCAGACTTCCCTGTCCTTCACTATCTCCAAGAATTGCTCAAACCCATGTCCATTGTGTGGATGATGCCGTCCAGTCATCTCGTCCTCTGTTACCCCCGTCTCCTCCTGCCCTCAATCTTTCCCAGCATTAGGGTCTTTTCAGTGAGTCAGCTCTTCACATCAGGGAGTCAAAGTTTTGGAGCTTCAGCTTCAGCATCAGTCTTTGTGATGAATATTCAGGGTTGATTTCCTTTAGAATTGACTGGTTTGATATCCTTGTTGTCAAAGAAACTCTCAAAGGTCTTCTGCAGCACCACCATTGGAAAACCTCACTTCTTCTCAATTCTTCGGCACTCAGCCTTCTCTAGCGTCCAACTCTCACATCCATGCATGACTACTGACTCTACATAGCTTTGACTCTGTGGACCTTTGTTGGCAAAGTGATGTCTCTGCTTTTTAATATGCTGTCTAGGTTTGTTGTAGCTTTCCTTCCAAGAAGCAAGTGTCTTTCAATATCATGGCTGCAGTCATCTTCTGCAGTGATTTTGAAGCCCAAGAAAATAAAATCTGTGACTGTTTACACTTTTTCCCCATCTATTTGCCATGAAGTGATGGGATCAGATCTTAGTTTTTTGAATGTTGAGTTTTAAGTCAATTTGTCCCTGTCCTCCTTCACCCATCAAGAGGCTCTTTAGTTACTTTTCTCTTTCTGCCATTAGAGTGGTATCATCTGCATATTTGAAGTTGTTGGTATTTCTCCGGCAATCTTGATTCCAGCTTGTGATTCATCCAACCCAGCATTTCACATGATGTGTGATGTACTCGACACACAATGTAAATAAGCAGAGTGACAGTATACAGCCTTGACATACTCCTTTCCTAATTTTGAACCAGTTTGTTGTTCCATGTCCAGTTCTAACTGTTGCTTCCTGACCTGCGTGCAGGTTTCACATGAGGCAGGTAGGGTGTACTAGTATCCTATCTATTTAAGAATTTTCCAGTTTATTGTGATCCACACATTCAAAGATTTTAGTGTCGTCAGTGAAGCAGAGGTAGATGCTTTTCTGGAATTCCCTTACTTTTTCTATGATCCAGTGAATGTTGGCAATTTGATTTCTGGTTCCTCTGCCTTTTCTAAATCCAACTTATACATCTGGAATTTCTTGGTTCACATTCTGCTGAAGCCTACTTGAAGGATTTTGCACATTACCTTGCTAATCTATGAAAAGAGCGCAATTGTATGATAGTTTGAACATTCTTTGGTATTGCCTTTCTTTAGTATTGAAATGAAAACTGACCTTTTCTACCCCTGTGACCATTGCTGAGTTTTCAAATTTTGCTGGCAGAATGAGTACAGCACTTTATCAGTATCATCATTTGGGATTTTAAAAGGTCAGCTGGAATTCCGTCATCTGCACTAGCTTTGTAATAATGCTTCCTAAGGCCCACCAGACTTCACCTCCAGGATGCCTGGCTCTAGGTGAGTGACCATCATGGTTATCTGAGTCATTAAGACCTTTTTGGTACAGTTTTTCTGTGTATTCTTGCCACCTCTTCTTAATCTCTTCTGCTTCTGTTAGATTCTTGCCATTTCTGTCCTTTATTGTGCCCATCTTTGCATGAAATATTCCCTTGGTATCTCTAATTTTCTTGAAGAGGTCTATAGTCTTTCCCATTCTATTGTTCCCTGCTATTTCTTTGCATTGTTCACTTAAGAAAGATTTCTTATCTCTCCTTGCTATTCTCTGGAATTCTGCATTCATTTGACTATATCTTTCCCCTCTTCTTTGTCTCTCATTTCTTTTCTCAGCTATTTGTAATCCCTTCTTAGAGAAACATTTTGCCTTCTTGCATTTCTTTTTCTTTGGAATGGTTTTGGTCACTGCCGTCTGTACAATGTTATGAACCTCCAACCACACTTCTTCAGGAACTCCGTCTATGAGATCTAATCCCTGAATCTATTTGTCACCTCCACTCTATAATCATAAGGTTCTTGATTTAGATCATTCCTAAATGGTCTAATGGTTTTCCCTACTTTCTTCAGTTTAAGGCTTAATTTTGCAATAAAGAGCTTAGCCACAGTCGGCTCCAGATTTTCATTGTGTGACTATATAGATTTCTTCCATCTTCAGCTGCAAAAGATATAATCAATCTGATTTCTGTATCAACCTTCTGATGATATCCATGTGTAGGGTGGGCTCTCGTGTTGTTGGAAGAGGGTGTTTGCTATGACCAGTGTGTTTTCTTGGTAAAACTCTGTTAGCCTTTGTCCTGCTTCCTTTTGTACTCCAAGGCCACACTTGCCTGTTACTCTAGGTTATCTCTTGACTTCCTATGTTTGCATTTCAATCCCCTATGATGAAAAAGACATCTTTTCTTGTGTGTAGTTCTAGAAAGTTTGTAGATCTTGATAGAACCATTCTTCATAGATCTCTTTAGGTTCCAGTTTAAACTCGTATTTTCACTGGCACTGAGACACATTCATCCTATTCTGGGTCAAGTCTTCCTCATATCCAAATCTTCTCTAAGGAGCCCTGTAAATGGTACAATCTGGATGACAATAAAGGTTTGAGACTCTTTTCACAGCTATGAAAGTTGTGTCTCGTTTCTCAAAGATAAAAATAATTGTAACAATAAAACCTGTCCCATAGGGTTTAGATATTTAAATTAGATAATGAATAGGAAATGCATCCTACAGTGCCTGATATATAGTAAACTCAATAAATAGCAACTCTTTTATTCTACTAAATCCTTCCTTTCCTTCAATGGCCAGGTTTGTGACCTGCTTTTTCCCCCATCACTTCGTAATGGAAGCTTCTAGGACATTTACTTAGTCACTTCCTTTCCTAGAGATAGTCACTATTTTTCCTTATCCTTTTGGTGTGATAGCCAGCTAGTTAGACTGATACACTCAGGGTGCTGAAAGGACACAGATGGATCAGGTGAGGCTTGATTTGGGTTTCCCTAAAAAATAGTAAAATCAAGGACATATTGCATGTTTACTAGCTACTATTGGACATAATATTTCTGAATTGGATCTCCAAGATTTTGCCATTATTATTAACTGTTTTCACTTCATATTGGTTTATGAGCTTTTAATATATTCTGCATTTGATTCCTGTTTCAGAAATGTAGATTGCATATATAGCCTTTCAGTCACATTGACTTTCCACTTCCTTAGCAGTGATTTTTAACAAAAAATACAATATAAAAATATACTTTCATGCTCATAAGAAGCTTCCTTGACAGTTTTGTTTTCTTTAAAAACTTTGAGAATGCTTTCCTTTTGTGACTGCCATTGCTTGTGATGAGAATTCAAGCATCATTCTTAATGCTGTTTCCCAGAACACAGCATATTGATTTCTCCTATTAGCAAGATTTTCTTCCACTAAATTAGACCCTTGGATTTGTCTTCAATGCCTTACAAACTTCTGCCAAAACCACAGTGGTGAACTTGTGGAATACTTTATTCACCTTTATGACTTTTCAGATAGCATTGCTCCTGAATAAGGAGCTTGCTTTATAGGAAGTCAAGTACAACAGTGAGTGGGGGTTCTTGCTATGATGAAGAGGTTATGGAATGGGTAATAGAAGAGATAGTTATAAATATCCAATTACAATCATGTGGTTATTTGCAGTAACAAAACCTATAATAGTTATAAAATTATCTTCATTTTACATGAACATATTTATGTTTACATTAACCATTTTTTAGCTTCTCTCTCCTCTTTGCCTGCCTGTGGTAAAAGGAAATGTGCCACTGTAATTTAATCTTACATCTCAGTGTATCTAAGTAGTTAAGATACAGAATTCAATGAGAGACTGTATTCAGCTAGATGAGGAAAGAACATCACCTGTAAACGGATAAATAAACTCGGTAGTTTCTTTGAAGGAGAGAGCTTGTTTTGCTTGAATGAAGAATTATTGCATCATATTAACAGGGAGCATGCTGGTGCTGCTGCTGCTGCTAAGTCGCTTCAGTCGTGTCCGACTCTGTGCGATCCCAGAGACGGCAGCCCACCAGGCTCTCCCATCCCTGGGATTCACCAGGCAAGAACACTGGAGTGGGTTGCCATTTCCTTCTCCAATGATTGAAAGTGAAAGTGAAGTCGCTCAGCCATTTCCGACTCCTAGTGACCCCATGGACTGCCGCCTACCAGGCTCCTCCGTCAACAGGGAGCATGTTCAGACTTCAATTGAAGAAAGTGGAGAAGACCACTAGACCATTCACATATAACCTAAATCAAATCCCTTATGATTGTACAGTGGAAGTGAGAAATAGATTTAAGGGACTAGATCTGATAGACAGAGTGCCTGATGAACTACAGACAGAGGATCATGACATTGTACAGGAGACAGGGATCAAGACCATCCCCAAGAAAAAGAAATGCAAAAAAGCAAAATGGCTGTCTGAGGAGGCCTTACAAATAGCTGTGAAAAGAAGAGAGGCAAAAAGCAAAGGAGAAAAGGAAAGGTATACCCATTTGAATGCAGAGTTACAAAGAATAGCAAGGACAGATAAGAAAGCCTTCCTCAGTGATCAGTGCAAAGAAATAGAGGAAAACACTAAAATGGGAAAGGCTAGAGATCTCTTCAAGAAAATTAGAGATACCAAGGGAACATTACATGCAAAGATGGGCTCGATAAAGGACAGAAATGGTATGGACCTAACAGAAGCACAAGATATTAAGAAGAGGTAGCAAGAATACACAGAAGAACTGTACAGAAAAAAATCTTCACAACCCAGATAATCATGATGATGTGATTACTCACCTAGAGTCAGACATCCTGGAATGTGAAGTCAAGTGGGCCTTAGAAAGCATCACTACGAACAAAGCTAGTGGAGATTTGGAATTCCAGTTGAGCCATTTCAAATCCTAAAAGATGATGCTGTGAAAGTGCTGCACTCCATATGTCAGCAAATTTGGAAAACTCAGCAGTGTCCAAAGGACTGGCAAAGATCAGTTTTCATTCCAACCCCAAAGAAAGGCAATGCCAAAGAATGCTCAAACTACACACAATTGCACTCATCTCACAAGCTAGTAAAGTAATGCTTAAAATTCTCCAAGCAAGGCCTCACCAGTATGTGAACCATGAACTTCCAGATGTTCAAG
Organism: Aepyceros melampus; assembly: GCA_006408695.1. NCBI lineage: Eukaryota > Metazoa > Chordata > Mammalia > Artiodactyla > Bovidae > Aepyceros > Aepyceros melampus. Next base: position 61,582 of record SJXQ01002175.1, read on the forward strand.
CTGGTTTTAGAAAAGGCACAGGAATCAGAGTTCAAATTGCCAACATCCTCTGGATCATCAAAAAAACAAACAAACAAACAAACAATTGGAAAACTCAGCAGTGTCCAAAGGACTGGCAAAGATCAGTTTTCATTCCAACCCCAAAGAAAGGCAATGCCAAAGAATGCTCAAACTACACACAATTGCACTCATCTCACAAGCTAGTAAAGTAATGCTTAAAATTCTCCAAGCAAGGCCTCACCAGTATGTGAACCATGAACTTCCAGATGTTCAAGCTGGTTTTAGAAAAGGCACAGGAATCAGAGTTCAAATTGCCAACATCCTCTGGATCATCAAAAAAACAAACAAACAAACAAACAAAAAAAAGAGAGTTCCAGAAAAACATCTATTTCTGCTTTCTTGACTATGCCAAAGCCTTTGACTGTGTGGATCACAGTAAACTGTGGAAAATTCTGAAAGAGATGGGAATACCAGACCACCTGACCTGCCTCTTGAGAAATCTGTATGCAGGTCAGGAAGCAACAGTTAGAACTGGACATGGAACAACAGACTGGTTCCAAATAGGAAAAGGAGTATGTCAAGGCTGTATATTGTCAACCTGCTTATTTAAGTTCTATGCAGAATATATCATGAGAACCGCTGGGCTGGAAGAAGCACAAGCTAGAATTAAGATTTCCAGGAGAAATATCAATAACCTCAGATATGCAGATGACACCACTCTTATGGCAGAGAGTGAAGAAGAACTAAAGAGCCTCTGATGAAAGTGAAAGCGGAGAGTGAAAAAGTTGACTTAAAGCTCAACATTCAGAAAACGAAGATCATGGCATCTGGTCCCATCACTTCACGGGAAATAGATGGGGAAACAGTGGAAACAGTGGCTGACTTTATTTTGGGGGGCTCCAAAATCACGGCAAATGGTGATCACCCCATGATCTGCAGCACACCGGGCCTCCCTGTCCATCACCAACTCCCAGAGCTTGCTCACACTCATGTCCACTGAGTCAGTGATACCATCCAACCATCTCATCCTGTGTCATCCCCTTCTCCTCCTGTCTTCAATCTTTCTCAATACCAGGGTGTTTTCCAATGAGTCAGTTCTTTACATCAGGTGGCCAAAGTATTGGAGTTCCAGCTTCAGCATCAGTTCTTCCAATGAATATTCAGGACTGATTTCCTTTAAGATTGACTGGTTTGATCTCCTTTCAGTCCAAGGGACTCTCCCCAGGTCTCCTGCATTGCAGGTGGATTCTTTACCAGCTGAGCCACAAGAGAAGCAGAATAATCCTTATAACTAATCTCTTACTCTACATCATTGGTAGTTCTCCTTCTCTGATTATGCCCTGACACAATCTAAGAGGAAAGGGCTGTATAATAAGTCACTTCAGTTATGTCCTACTCTTTGCGGCCCTACGGACTGTAGCCCACTAAGCTCCTCTGTCCCAGGGATTCTCTGGATCCACCGGAGTGGATTGCCATGCCCTCTTCCAGTGGAACTTCCCAAACCAGGGATCAAATCTGTGCCTTTTACGTCTCCTGCATTGGCAGGCGAGTTCTTTACCCCTAGTGCCTGGGAAGCCTTAAAAGGAAAGAACTAAGGAAATTATTTTCATGACAATTTCAGATACTATATCAAGATTTGTGATGTGAGGATCTTTAGGTGAAAGTGTCATTTTGTATTATTATGGGGCAAGTTTTCAAACTTAGACAACTTTACACATGTTCTGTATGGTTGATTTAAAGTCAAAAATTCAAGAGGAGAATGTACCAGTAGAAAGTTACTCTGAATACCTGCTTCCATATGACATGAAAGAAGCTTTTATTTAGAATTAAATCTTCTAATCCAGACCACAGAAGAAGCAACCATAGGAATACCATTTATTGTCTGGGATCTGCAGGTGTGTATATCAGCTAGGGTCCTACAGCAGAGAGGCTTTCTCTTATTAAGCTTGGGGGTTTTTGTTCAGCTTTTCCTATTACTTCAAGCACTGTGAGTTCCCAGAGAGCACAGAAGTACTTTGCAGAATCTTCCAGTTGTAAGGTTGAATGGTGAGGCTGGAGGATTTACGTGATCTGTCAAAATTTATAGAGTAGTGGCCATCCCTTATAAGGGAAATCATCTCTCCACTGGGAAGGTGCTTGTACCAAAAAATGTTGTAATGGCTCTGACTTGTTTCACACTGACAGTTTAGGGTACATGATTCCCCAACTCAACTGGGTATGTCTGGTGGGTCTTGAATAACTTTCTGGGCTACATTGGATCCTGTGGGGAAAATCAGAAAACAGAGATGAAAGAGTGAATAAAATAATGTAGGAATTAGACTCATTTAGGACCAACACCCCCCAAAACAAACTGAAATCATAAGACGCTTGCTTTTCCCCCATCCTCCTTTCCTCCCCAAGTCCCCGTGAAGCACCACGAGCCTGTGTGCAGGCCTTTCACCCTGAACATGCGCACCCATGTTTGGGAGCATCCCTACCAGAGAAGGTGAAGGCCAGGAACACCCAGAGCAGACTGGAGAGCGGCATGAGGCGTGGATTCCCCTGCACAAATGTGCTCACTTTTGCTTCAAGCTGAGAGTGTCTTTGTGCTCCTGGCAGCACATATACATATAACCTCAGGTCCTGTGTGACTCCTTCAAACAGGAAGTGGGGTCTGTCGTTTCCATACGTCATGTGGTCTGTGCACAGATGGAAAAAAAAGTCTGGCTCACCACAGACTTTTACTTTAGCAATTTTTCTTTCACTGGTAATTAAGTTAGGCTGATCCTGAAAGGGGGCTTCACAAAAGCAATTAGTAATAAAGGTTTGAGATGAGGGGAATTGAGGAACAAACTAGGTGACATTCACCGATAATTATTCAACACAATAATTTTGCCATCCCATTAAAAATAGCATTTGTTTTTTGTTTTTGAACTTTTTATTAGAGTGTAGTTTATTTACAGTGTTGAGTTAGCTTCTGCTGTATAGCAAAAATGAAATATCCATCAACAGAGGAGTGGATGGAACATATGTGCAATGAAATTGTTGCCGTTGCTGTTTAGTTGCTAAGTCATGTCCCACTGTTTTCAACCCAGTGGACTGTAGCCCTCCAGACTGCCCTGTCCATGGAATTTTCCAGGCAAGAATACTGGAGTAGGGTACCATTTCCTTCTCCATGGTTCTTTTTGACCCAGGGATCAAACCTGTGTCCCCTGCTTGGCAAATGCACTCTTTACCACCGGGCCACCAGGGAAACCCATGATGAAACCATTCAGCTATAAAAAAAGAATGAAATAATGCCATTTGCTGCAACATGAACAGATCTAAAATAAAATTTAATAGAAGCTATGAACTCTTCTTGTAATCTACTTACTAGTCATTTATTTGGGCTTCCCCTACAGTGTCAGACTTTATTTTTTTGGGCCCCAAAGTCACTGCAGATGGTGATTGCAGCCATGAAATTAAAAGGCGCTTATTCCTTGGAAGAAAAGTTATGACCAACCTAGATAGCATATTGAAAAGCAGAGACATTACTTTGCCGACTAAGGTCCATCTAGTCAAGGCTATGGTTTTTCCTGTGGTCATGTGTGGATGTGAGAGTTGGACTGTAAAGAAGGCTGAGCACCGAAGAATTGATGCTTTTGAACTGTGGTGTTGGAAAAGACTCTTGAGAGTCCCTTGGACTGCAAGGAGATCCAACTAGTCCATTCTGAAGAAGATCAGCTCTGGGAATTTTTTGGAAAGAATGATGCTAAAGCTGAAGCTCCAGTACTTTGGCCACCTCATGCGATAAGTTGACTCATTGGGAAAGACTCTGATGCTGGGAGGGATTGGGGGCAGGAGCAGAAGGGGATGACAGAGGATGAGATGTCTGGATGGAATCACTGACTCGATGGATGTGAGTTTGAGTGAACTCCGGGAGTTGGTGATGAACAGGGAGGCCTGGCGTGCTGCGATCATGGGGTCAAAAAGAGTAGTACATGACTGAGCGATTGAATTGAACTTAACTGAACTGTGGCTCAGCTGGCAAAGAATCTGCCTGCAATTAGGCTACAGTTATATTGCTCCATCGAGAATCTAAGTACTTTATTTAAAAACTCACAGATCTTGGTCTTCTTGGTGAAATGTAGTCTTATCCAAAATTTTTAGTGTATTTTTTTCTGGGTTTTAGGGCTCTACTTAGTTTTTTCAATATGTAAAATTACTTTGACATCAAATGATTTTTAAAAAATCAGTCCTTCTGACTTTAAGAGTCTATTATATTGATAGTGTTTCTATGAATTTATGACAGGAATATAATAATTATACTTTTGTAACCTGATATTGAGTATTATTTATTAGATTTTGAGATGGATCAGAATATTCAGTCTCATTGCATCCACAAGTAGAATTGTACTTATTAGATCATGTGTCTTGGAATGGTCCTCATGTCACATTTTCTATCCCACTGGCCCACATTGTTCAGTCTCACTAGTTAGTTGCTTATTATTTTTTCTTCTTGCAAAATACACTTTAGATAAGCATCCTGGTTCTTTCTGTGCCATAGTGTTATAATGCGCTACAACAAAACTTAGTATCAATATTTTGTCCTTTTGAGAATGCTGTAAGAGTAAACTCATACATTATGTATGCAATTGTAATAATATAGTGTGTAAGCATGTGCCATGTAGTTTTCTGAGATATTTTTTCACCCACCATTGAGATCCACCTAGGCTATTGCATGTATCAATAGCATATTTCTTTTAATCACTGTCCCCAGCTTATGATGGACCAACTTAGGAGTTTTGACTTTATGGTTATGAGAAAGGCATATATACATTCACTAGAAACCATACTTTGTATTTTCAATTTTTATCTTTCCCCATGCTGGTAACATGCTGTATGACATTCTCTAATGATGCTGAACAGCAACAGCAAGCTGAATTCTCAGTCAGCCCTGGGGTCATGAGGGTAAACACTGATACACGACAACCATTCTGCACTCACACAATCATTCTGTTTTTCACTTTCAGGACAACACCTTAAGGTCAGGCTAGGCTAAACTCTGATTCACAATGTTTATTATATTCATGTTCTGCTTATGATATTTTCAACTTAAATTGGTTTATTGAGACTTAACCCTACTTCAAGTGAGATAGATGTATAAGTAATATTTTATTGTATGGGTGTACTACAGCGTATTTATCTATTCACACAATGAAGAACATTTGGCTGGTTTCCAGCTTTTGGCCATCACAAACACAGCTGCCATGAATATTCATGTACAGATTTTTGTGTGAAGACGGTTTTCATTTCTCAAGTATAAATGCTCATAAAGGAGTATGACTGCTGAGCTGTAAGGTGAGTGAATATTTAAGTTTATGTGGAACTGCTAAAGTGTCTTCCAGAATGACTGTACCATTTTCCCACCAGCAGTGTATGAGCGATCCAGTTTCTCTACATCATTGCCAGAACTTGGTATCACCAGAATTTTTCATTTTAGCCATTAAGCAAGATGTGGACTGGTATTTCATTGTGGCTTTAATTTGCATTTCCCTGATGGTTAATGATGTTGAACATCTGTTTACATGCTTATTTCCATGCTTATTTCCCTAATACAAAGTTCCTGCATGAAGTGTCTGGGTGAACCTTTTGTTCATTTTTCCATTAGACTGCTTGTTTTCTTCCTGCTGAGTTTAGAGAGTATGTTGTATTCTGAATACAAACCTTTGATGAAAATACATTGTGAAAATATTTCCTGCTATTCTCTGCTTTGTCTTTTTCACTCTCTTAATAGTATCTTTCACAGAACAAGCATTTTTAATTTTGATGAAATCGTTTATTTTTTGTGGATTGTGATTTAAATGTCATGACAAAAATCATTTTGTCTAACAACTGGTCCTGAAGATTTTCTTTTTTTCAAAAAGATTCATAGTTTTATATTTCACACATGGAGGTATGGTCCATTTTGAGATTCTCCTTAAATTTTTGTATAAGGTGTGAGATTTAGGCCAAGTTTCAGTTACTTGCCTATGAATATATCCAGTTGTCCCCAAATCATTTGCTTGTATCATTCCTCCATTGAATTGTCATTGCACCTTTGCCAAAGAGTCAGATTCCCCAACTTTCTCCACATCCCCACTTGTGTTAACTCAGTAGCATATACTTGTCAAGAATTTCATTATCCTTTTTGTATTTTTATTATACTTTTTTATTTTATATTGGAATATAGCCAATGAATTTCACTTTCATGCACTGGAGAAGGAAATGGCAACCGAATCCAGTGTTCTTGCCTGGAGAATCCCAGGGGCGGGGAGCCTGGTGGGCTGCCGTTTATGGGGTCGCACAGAGTCGGACATGACTGAAGCGACTTAGCAGCAGCAGCAGCAGCAGCAATTAATGCTGCAGCAGTTTCAGGTGGACACCAGAGGGAGTCTATCTGATTAACACTGCAGCATCTGTATTATTGCTTACTTTTCATTCCTTATAATTTGTGCTTTCTCTTTTTTCACCATGATAATTTTACCTAGGATTGTATATTTTCTTAAGCATTTCAGCAAAATTAACTTGATATCTCACAGTTATTTCTATCATTTTCTATTTTTACCAATTTGACACTTTTTATTATGTTCTTGTTTCAGTTTACATTTGTTGTAATTTTTCTTTTTCTTTTTTTTTTTTGTTGAAAGCTACATAATTGTTTTCTCAGCTTTTTCTTTAGCAGTATAAGCATTTAAAAAGATAAACCTCTCCTATGTAAAATATTAACTGTTCAGTTCAGTCGCGCAGTCGTGTCTGACTCTTTGTGACCCCATGAATCGCAGCACGCCAGGCCTCCCTGTCCATCACCAACTCTCGGAGTTCACTCAGACTCATGTCCATTGAGTCCGTGATGCCATCCAGCCATCTCATCCTCTGTCGTCCCCTTCTCCTCCTGCCCCCAACCCCTCCCAGCATCAGGGTCTTTTCCAACGAGTCAACTCTTCGCATGAGGTGGCACCATGTCGATGTGTAGCAAAACGAATACAGTATTGTAAAGCAAAACAAACTAAAAAAATTAAAATTAATTTAAAAAAAAGGTGGCAATGTCTAACCATATACAGAAAAAAAAAAAAGAAATAGGCATTATTATGGCCATAATTTATAAGGAAATAAGACTCTGAATTATTAAGTGAATTGTTCAGTATTAAATGCATTTATATTGAATGCATTAAGTTCTAAGGTCAAAACTACTAGTTAAGTTATAATTAAAATATTAAAAAAAAAAAGGGAAGCCCAAAATGTCAATAATATTTCGGCCTTCATAACAATTTAGTTCATAGTCTTTTAAAAATCTAGCGCATATCAGTGAAATAAAATTTCCAGGTATGTTAAGCAGCTTTTTTTCTTTTAAATATATATATTATACATTATAGGATGGACATTGTATATTAATTATAATTAATGAATTATAAGTTTGCACATATTTTGATTATTCAAGAAAATTGTCACCAAACCTTTGTTAAAATTTTGCATTGTTTTATTTACTCAATACAAATAGGGGATGTATAGCTTGTGGTTTGTGCCAGTTAAAGAGGTCAAATAGATGAGTATATGCCACTTCTTAAAGTGGTGAAAAGCAGAGACTTGGAAATTAGATTTATTAGTTCAATTAAGAACTAGCATGAGTTTGTTTTTGCTATTATTAATATTATTTATTATCATCATTAATATTTTTTATCAAGTACACACTCTGCTCCAGGCATTGTCACAGGTCCTTTATGTATGTCATCTCACTGAACCCTCAGAACAACACTTTGAAGCAAGTGATCATTAGAGATTGAGGTACAGAGGGCTAAATTACTTGACAAGGTCCTTGTGTTATTAAGTGGCTGCTGCTCCTGCTGCTAAGTCACTTCAGTCGTGTCCAACTTTGTGTGACCCCATAGACGGCAGCCCACTAGGCTCCCCCGTCCCTGGGATTCTCCAGGCAAGAACACTGGAGTGGGTTGCCATTACCTTCTCCAATGCATGAAAGTGAAAGTGAAAGGAAAGTCGCTCAGTCGTGTCCGACTCTTCGCGACCCCGTGGACCGCAGCCTACCAGGCTCCTCTGTCCATAGGATTTTCCAGGCAAGAGTACTGGAGTGGGGTACCATCGCCTTCTCCGTTTTTACATTCCAGTAAGGTTATGTAATAATAATTACATGAGATAATCTCACATGGCATTGTTTAAAGTTTAGAAAAAGATATAGTAATTTGCAGGTATTAGTACTTCCCTCTAAATACTTCATTTTAATTAATTAAATGTAGTTCAATATTTGATAACTTTACATATGTAAAGAAAGTCTTAAGTGTACATTTGCTGAATTTTGGCAAATGCATACACCCCTGTAACCCTGAAGTCTACCAAAATACATTATCAGCTTGCCTGGTGGCTCAGACAGTAGAGAATCTGCCTGCAATACTGGAGACCTGGATTCAGTCTCTGGGTTGGGAAGATGCCCTGGAGAAAGGAATGGCAACCCACCTCAATATTTCGCCTGCAGAATTCCATGGACAGAGGAGTCCGGCAGGCTACAGCCCATAGGGTCGCAAAGAGTAGAACACAGCTGAATTGCTAACACTTTCACATATTGTTCCCTCATGCCCCTCCCTGGCCCAACTCTATTCCTAGAAGCAACAACTGTCATGATTTTATTCTGCCATACATGTCATACAAATGCAATCATACAGTACATACTCACTCTTTGGTATCTGACTTCCCTCACTTGACTTAAACCACTAGCCATCAACCTTCTCTTTATTAAAAATGAGCAAAACTAAGCAAAACTTTACCAACAGTGGGTTTCATCTGTGCAGTTAAAAAAAAATCTTGAATTTTAAATATCTTTGCCTCCATTTTTCCTCTTGAATTTATTCACATTGTGTCCAAAGTATTTGGTTAACAATTGGAAGTTGTCTTTTTTTCTTTTTTTTTTTCAATGATTCCATTCTGAGGCTAAAGTAGTGAATAAAGTTCTCTGTTCCTTGGATATTCTATTTCTAAACTAGTACAGTGGTCACAAAGCTCTAATACCTTTTTTTATTTTTTTAAGAAAAAAATGTACGGTATTACAACATTTAAAAAAAAACAAAACAAAACACCCAGATGCAAGCTTTTCAGTCTATGGATCCTGAATACTCAAAGAAAGAGTTATTGGCAAATTCATTCAAGTCAAGAAAAGGAATAGGGTAGGAAAGGGGTAAGGGAATGCAGAGGGGAAAAATAATCAATGGAATCAACCGACTAATTTTCCTCTTCTGGATTTTATTTTACTTCATCTTCCCTAAATCTAACATAGGGCTTCCCAGGTGGCACTAGTGGTAAAGAACTTACCTGCCAGTATAAGAGACAGAGATTCAATCCCTGGGTGGGGAAGATGCCCTGGAAGAGGGCATGGCAGCCCCCTCCAGTATTCTTGCCTGGAGAATCCCATGGACAGAGGAGCCTGGTGTTCTATGGTCTATAGGGTCACAGAGTTGGACACAATTGAAGCGACTTAGCATGCATGTATGCAAACCTAACATAAACATTCAGAAGGAAACATTTTCTATTAGGTCCTGTAGCCAGGCAAAATTAAAATTTTCTAATTTCATCTCTTATAAAGCTACAGAACACTTCAACCTGGTGTTTTACTACAACCCAGAATAAAGTTGCAGTTGGAGGACTGAGTGAACATTATCTATTCATAGGAAATATAAATATGATCCCATAAATAGTCATTGCCTATTATGTATTGACTGCTTTGAAAATGAGTTGTTGGCATATTTAATTCATTAAGCAGAATTTACAGTGCATGATCTTTTTAAACAGATGTAAGGCCCTGTTTAGATTACCTGTTAATACAGAAGATCTGTGTTTACATTTTATACTACTTGCTAGGGAATTTTTCAGTGTTACCTTGCATGATACTTAGACCTGTTTTTCCATTTAGACAACTTAAGTTTAAGACAATTACTTTATCCAGAAGGTTCTTCATTTGTTCCATTTACTCAGGGGTTCAGGGTAGCCTTTTAATATTTGCTCCAAATCATTTAAATATTGAGTGGAAGATAAATGGGTAATGGTAACTGCAGGGAAACTATAATATATTGACCATGGTTACTTTGTCCATTGGAATTAAATTATACTCTGCCTGTGGTAGAATACAATATAAATATGAAATGTTGCAAATAGATTTTAATCTGAAAAACACATACCTGAGCAGATCATTTTGCACTGGCTAAGAGGATTTAAAGCAACCAAGCCTACTGCAAGTATTGGTACAAAGAGGAAAAGTATATTAAATAAAGATTAAAAACTCCTCCATTTCTGTCTTGCTAGAGGTAGGGAATTAGACTCCATCACACCAATTTCCTTGTTTGTTAGTTTTCTCTGTAGGGTTTATTTCAGAGTATTAGCTTTCATTTCCCTGTGTTTGCTTTCCCTAAAGTTAGTAATTTTCTTGTGTGTTTGCTTAGTTTTCTATGGACCTGAAAACAATTCATTCCTCAATTCTATCTCTACTCTCTTCCTTTGATATTGATCTGCCTTTCTGTCCGGGAGCCTGGTTGCCTAAGCACCATTCCTTTCTCTTGACATACTTCCTCGTTTGAATAGAACACATCTTCCAATGGATTTTTGAGAAAGAAATCAATAAAAATGTATTTTTTGGAGACCTTTCATGTTCGAAAAGGTCTTTATACTAAGCTTACTTTTGATTGATGCTTCAATTGGAAACAGAATTCTGGATTGGAAATCATGATTTTTCATAAATTTGGAAATCTTACTCTGCTCTAAAAGCTGAAACCATTTTGATTTCTGACCTGTTGTTTGTGACATCTTTTCTCTCTCTCTCTGTCTAGAAGTCCTTTTTTCCCAAGTGTCCCACAATTACATGATGATTGGTGTAAATCTATTTTCAGCCTTTTTTACAGGGCATTTGGTGCACTTTGTCGTCCTGGAAGCTCATAGCTCTTTGGGCCTGGGATATCTTTCTGAGTAATCACTCCATTTCTTTTTCTGAAATGCCCATTTATAATAGATTTCCTAGACTGGTATTCAAGTTTATGAGTATATGTATGCATGGTGTATGTATCTACTCATCTATGTGTAGAAGTTATTGTATTTTATATATATATATGTATTTAGATAGGTATAGTCTATTTACATGTTTATATGTTTTATATGTACCTATTATATATAATGTTTCTATATCCTCATATCCATTTTATAGCTGTTTTTGCTCTACCTTCTAGGATGTTTTCTCAACTTTACCTTCCAGATTTTCTTTTGTATTTTTGCTTTTTTTAAAAAAATTTTTTTTCTAAGTGTCTTTTTATTTTCTGGCTATTCTTTTAGATAATATCTTGGTCTTTTCTTCCTTTTCTCTGGAAGTATTGCTTGTAGTTTTTTCTCTTTTCTAGTTTGTTTTTTTTTTCTGCAAGGTCTCTCTTTTCCCAAACTACTTTCTCTTTGTTTTAAGTCCTATCCTTTATTTTTGAAGGTGTTTGAAGATATATTGTGGAACTGTTTGTTCATATTTCAATCACTAAAAATCTTACAGAAAGCTCTAATCAAGAGTGGGAATTTGAATGATTTAACTCCATATTTAGATGATCTGGTCAGGAATTTCTTTGGAGAACCCTAAGAAAAATATTGGAGAATTTTCTCTTTAGGATCATCAGATTCCTAGGACAACTGTCCCTCACTTCCCTCCCAAGTTTCCTGTCCGGAGAGCAAAGGCCAAGCAGATAGCACTCTCAGAGCTGAATAGGGTTACAAAACACAAATCTCAGCACTCACTGTGTACATATTTCCTTAATTCTCTTATTTTCAGTAGGATTTTCCTGACCCTCAACTGGGCTTGGTGATAGGCAGCTCAAAGACCCTCTGTTTTATATTCTCTCAGCAAAGTAATTCGCTGGTCTTCTTCTTAGATGGGAAACTACTCTAGAGACCAAATAACATCCTATTCATAAATTCCCAAATGGATGAATACATAAAGAGATGCTAAATAAGTTTTCTCCTCTGTCTTCCCACTGCCAGCCTGTGACTGACCTTTATAGTAGGTCAATTAATCATTCAACTTCATTACAATTTCTCAAAATTGTCTCCACTCTTGACCTCTATTCTGGTGGATTTGTATCTTAGAAAATAAATTTCTTTGGCATCATTTATTAAATGTTTATGAAGAACTTGAAATAAATACTATATAATCAATTATCATTACCAGTATATTGTACGTGATATTTTTACTCTGATTCTATTTTTCTCATCTAATATTTAGAAAAAGTCAAGTTTTAGCTATGTTTTGCTTAAACAAAATTTATCAAGTAAACTGGAAAGCACAGTTTGGGAGATATGGGTCATGAACTCACCTCTTCCACTTGTACAATAGATTAATTCCTATACTCACGTTCAGGGATATTCTCTCTCTCTCTTTCTCCCTTTCTCTTTCAACCTCTCTCTTTCAAACCTCCCTCCTTCTCTCTCCCTCTTTTTCTCCCTCCCCACCCCTTTCTTGTCCCTCTTGCTCACTTTGTCTTTTTCATCTCTATTATCCCCTCTGAGGTATTCACACCACCATACTCACATAATTTTAAAAATAGTCATTTTCTGACCATGATTCCCCCTATGGCTATTGCCATATTGGACTTTCCCCCTTTATACCAAAGCGCTTTTAAAAATTTGTCTGTATGAGCTTGTGTTTTTCAATCCTTCTTGTCCATTTTGTCCAATCCATGCAACCAGGCATCAAAATTGCTCTTAACAGGGTGACTAGTAGCCTCCACACTGTTTAGTCCACTGCCCAGTTCTCGGTCTTCATCTTTCTTATTCTATCAGACTACTGATCACATTCTTCCTCATATATATTTCTCACTTCATTGCCAAGACACAATATTTGTCAGATTTTCCTTTAACATCTTGAGTCACTTTTTTTCAATTTCCTCTTATCACTTTTCTTAATTTGGAATATGCTAAGGGGCTGTCCTTGAATTTATTCTCTGCCATAGCTACTACCATTCACTTGGTAGCTCATCTAGTCTCATCATCTAAAATAACATCGATAAGCTAATCCCCAAAATGATAAACCAAAGTAAGCATTTTTCTTAATTCCAAAGTCCAATGACAATTTATCATATTCACTTATCAATTTGCTACATCCTAACACTGACCCCTAATTCTCACTCCCTAAACCTCCTTCTCCTACCACTTTATGAATGACAACTTATAATGACAGTTTCTCAAGCCAAATTCTTGTAGTCATTCTAACTCATTTTCCATAAATGGCCTCAACAATCAAGATATGCAAAGAATCTAACCACTTTCCACCACTTCAATTATCAAATATTAGTTAAACCATTATTGTCACTTTCCCAAAGTATCTCTCTAGAACGGTGATGACCAATCAGATTCATTTTGCCTGCTGGGGACACAGGACAATGTGAAGAGACACTTCTGATAGTCACAACTGAAGGATCTACTAACATCTAGTACACAGAGGCCAAAGATGCTGCTAGATATTCTATAATGCGCAGAACAGTCTCCCCACTTTCCTCTGAATCGGCTGACACATACATGCAACAAAAAATTATCTGGGCCAAAATGAGGACAATATTGATGTTAAGGGATGCACCACAGTCTCAAAAACATGAGTCTCAATTCTATCTTTGCCTCCCTTCTAGAAGCTTGAATATCCATATTAAATTGTAGATGAGATTTTTGCGTCTTTTATGGAGATCCTAGAACTTCCCTGGTGGCTCAGATGGTAAAGCATCTGCCTACAATGTGGGAGACCTGGGTTCGATCCCTGGTGCAGGAAGAGCCTTTGGAGAAAGAAATGGCAACCCACTCCAGTACTCTTGTTTGGAAAATCTCATGGATGGAGGAGCATGGTAGGTTACAGTCCAAGCGGTCACAAAGAGTTGGACATGACTGAGCAACTTCACACTTCTAAAGGCTCCTCAGTTCAGTGTTATTTGCTCAGTCCCATTCTGATGTATACCTGGAAGAATGCATGGGTTCTGTACTAATTTAATGGTTTTGAATTAAATGTTGAATAAACAATTAGTATAGTTTTATACTCATTAAGAGTTTCTACATCTGCTCTTAAGGAGCACTCACTTCTTTCTCTAAATGACATGAATTATCTACTACTCAAGCTGTTAAATGGCCTAAATATTCCCAACACTACACATAATCTATTATAAAATATTAATAACATGGATAAACTTCTGTCCTGACTAGTTGAAGTAGCTTTGTCACACCAATATCAATCACAAATATTGTAAAAAATATTTTTTTAAATAAAAGTCTCAAACAGAAATTTTGGTAGTCTCACACTGCCAGAAAGATAAAAAGCTGAGCTCAGAATCAACCAAACAGAATGAGGTCAGCTAAGCAACTCAGTCTTAAATCAAGTCACCTAAGGGACCATGCCCTAGTAATAAAAACAGAACAAAATTGTCCAGGACTTAAAGTCACTGACTGCAGACTCAATTTGATCAATTCCTGACCAGATTCTGCTCTTTTTCCAAATGCCTGCTTAAAAAGTAAATCTTGGGGAAAATGTAACAAAATGAAAATATTTACATTTTGAGCCACAGTGCCTGATATTTCATAAAACATTATTATCAATAGCTGGAGCCAGGATCAAATGACCCAAACCCAGAGAAATATCAGAAAATAACAAGACATCGCAACTGATAGAAAGGTAGAAGTTGTTACACAAGTATTTTCAAATAATTGTGATTATCTGTCATTTTAGTTAAGTTTGTCCAGTGCTTTGTGACCCCATGTACTCTAGCCTACCAGGCTCCTTTGTCCATGGGATTTCCCTGACAAGAACACTGGAGTGGGTTGTCATTTCCTTCTCAAAGGGGATCTTCCACACCGAGGGATCAAACCTGTGTCTCCTGCATTGGCAGACAGATTCTTTATGGATGAGCCACCAGGGAAGCCCCAACTGTGATTAGTATGTTTTTCAAAAAGAGAACCAGATGGAGAATTTCAGAAGAGAAATGGTATGTATTTAAAATTAATTGGAAGTTCTAGAAGTGAAAAGTACAAAGGCTAAAATTAAGAACAAAATAGATCAACTTAACAGCCAAATAGATATTTCAAAGATTAGTAAAGAGGAGGATATATGAATAGAAAATATCCAGAATGGAAAAAAATGCAATAGGAAAGACAAAAAAGAACATAAGAAACATGTTGTTTACAGTGAATAGCTCTAACCTACATGAAATCTTCGTTCCAAAAGAAGCAGAGAGGGGAGAAATAAAACAAAGGATGGAGAATTTGAAGAAATATTTGCCAGAGATTTAAAAAAAAACTTTAAATGACAGCAGTCACCTGTCATATGAGCCTTACTAGGATAAACACAAAGGAAAAGTTAAATAAGCACATAGTAGTGAAACCAAAGGCAAGGAAAAATCATTCCAATTAAAAAAAAATAGCAAAGACATTGACAGTTATCATAACAGGAGAATTAAAGGACTCAAGAAGATAGTAGAAATACCTTTCTAACTGTCTTTCAGATGATACAATAAAATTCCATTCCAAGTAAAGATATCCTCTTTAATGAAGACAAAACAGAGATGCTTTCACACAAACAAAATCTCAGAAAATTCATCACTAAAATCTTCAGAAAAGAACATAAATGGAAGAAGAAATTAAAAGCAATGGGAAGAGTTAATATGTTCATATGAGACTAATTGAGATTCTGAGGAATTAGAAAGAGGATCCAAATTTAAACTTTTAATTTCTAGTCTTTACAAGTTAACTAATAAGAGAAAATACCAGAGAATTTCATCACCTGTTTTAAGTGCTATTTATATGCTAGTTTCCTTTATATTGGTATCTTAGCAACATTTTCAATAATGTCATAGACAAGTAAAGGCAGAATCACATGTTTACAGAGGGAGAAAGATTTGGTGATTTTCTTAAGATATGTCAGTGTTTTGAGAGAAGTTGATAATTTCAGAACCACCTGAGCCATTATTATTTTGAACAATGTCACTGAAAGACTATTACTCACAGACAGAGATTTTCACTGAGTTAAAATTACAAAGGAAACAAATAAATAGTGACCCAAAGCAGTATTTCCTAGATGCTCAAAAGACCAATACGTGATGGATTGCCATCTCTGGCTTGCAAAAATATACCTGAGGATCATGATATGTAATAGTATGTTTGCCATTCATATGGAAACAAGCCCTACTTATATTTAAAGAAATCATGCTAAACAATTCTGAAGTATTTTGATGATAGTTTTCATGTCTCCTGAGGTGCTCTTAACTAAAGATGTGTTCTGGAAATATCACTGTCTGTTTTGACAATGTGAATTTGAGTAAAGTTCATCAAAAGCATTATGGATTTTATTGTCTTTGTTTACACTTCTTAAGGATAGGAGGAAAGAGTAGAGTGAAAAAGCTGGCTTAAAGCTCAACATTCAGAAAACTAAGATCATGGCATCTAGTCCCATCACTTTATGAGAAATAGATGAGGAAACAGTGGAAACAGTGTCAGACTTTATTTTTTGGGGCTCCAAAATCACTGCAGATGGTGACTGCAGCCATGAAATTAAAAGATGCTTACTCCTTGGAAGGAAAGTGATGACCAACCTAGATAGCATATTCAAAAGCAGAGACATTACTTTGCCAACAAAGGTCCGTCTAGTCAAGGCTATGGTTTTTCCAGTGGTCATGTATGGATGTGAGAGTTGGACTGTAAGGAAAGCTGAGCACCGAGGAATTGATGCTTTTGAACTGTGGTGTTGGAGAAGACTCTTGAGAGACTGCAAGGAGATCCAGCCAGTCCATTCTGAAGGAGATCAGTCCTGGGTGTTCTTTGGAAAGAAAGATGCTGAAGCTGAAACTCCAGTACTTTGGCCACCTCATGCGAAGAGCTGACTCATTGGAAAAGACTCTGATGCTGGGAGGGATTGGGGGCAGGAGAAGGGGAGGACAGCGGATGAGATGGTTGGATGACATCACTGACTCGATGGACATGAGTTTGAGTGAACTCCGGGAGTTGGTGATGGACAGGGAGGCCTGGCGTGCTGCGATTCATGGGGTTGCAAAAAGTCAGACACGACTGAGCGACTGAACTGAACTCAAGGGTAGGATTGTTATATCAAGCTACTTACATATGATACAAATCTCACTGAAATAGATTGAAAAGAGTAAATATTAAAATTCTGTTATTTTATGAACTTTCATTAACTCTTGCCATTCATACTTAAAATAACTTTCAAAAAATGATCAGTCATCACTCTAACAGCTGAAGGGAAAAGGTGCCTCCCTATTCTGTATGTAAATATTTATTATCCCAATCATTTTCTTTCTGTCTTTCTTTTATTGTTACTGAAAAGTAGAAACATGCAAAAAAGTAAAGAAGGTAGTATGAGGAACACCATGTACTCGTGAATCGGGGTTGATCATGATCAACTCATATCCAACTTTGTTTCACCTATACCCTCACCTACTTTCCCCAAATCCACCCAAATATCTCAAGGCAAATCATAAACATTATAATTCCATTTATAAATATTGCAGAATGTATTTAAAATGATAGGATCTTTTTAGCATAACAATAAACCATTTTTCTCATCTACTATTACTCCAACATTTTTCAGTTAAATTTTACATGATTTTCTCATAGATATATATTTATATATGCATTATGCATGCTAAATACACATACATATACAATTATACATATACATGTATATGTGTGTGGATTTTAACTCTCTTAACCATGAAAGTCATATTTCCAAACTTTATTTCTTAGAATTCTTTATATTTCAAGACATATTAAGAGGTGTTGCATGAATTAAAAATGTTCCATATCTAGTAAGTGCAAGAAATCTAGAATTAAATAAATTTTAAAAACATTCTTTAATGCAGGAATATTCAGAGCTTTTAATATGCTAAAATGTACTACAAAACTCTAAAAGCAAACAAAGTATACAGAATTAATTATAGTTGAATAGTCTGAGAAGTTCATCTTGGTTTATCATGTGAAACATCACTAATCAGTAACATTTTACTGGATATGACTTTTTTCCCTGAGACCAAGGCATTGGTGGCTTTATGACAATATAGTTTACATAGCTTGGACTTTCCTAAAATAGAAAATTCAGGTTGAATTTTCAAAACCTAAGGCAATATTTCACAAAGCATGGACCTGGACTGACCACATCAAAATCAACTGAAGAAGCAACCTGTTAAAAATCCTTTCTAAAAATCCTGCAACCCTGCTGAATCAGTAATTCTTGTGGGAGCAGAGAAATTCACATTTTGAACAGTCTCTAGGAAATTCATGCTAAATTTTTAAACTACTAGACCAGAATTTCTATAAATACTTAAGGAATAGGCAAGAAAAATATAATTATGTGAAATGAAAAGGAATTACTATCCCCCTATTTTGTTTCAGAGAAAGAGCCTTAAAGAATTTCAAAGCTTTACAAATGATAGAGTCTAGCACAGTCGACATCCTTCCTTTTTAGTTCATTATAATTCAGGCCCTAATTATCTCATTTTTCCACAAATACCAAGAAGTATTTCAGTGTTAATAATGAGCTTCAGCTTACTGCACCTACTCTACCAGAATGTATGCGTTCCCAGGAAAAGCATACACTAGAAGTTGTATGTAAATCCCTCCATTCCACCAGAGTGATTTGAATAGCTTTCATTTTTTTTCTCCAGTGTTAGTTTCTTAAGAAGCTAAAGTGTATGCAAAGGAGGAGTCTGAACTTGTTAATGAACTAAAGCTACTCCTTGTTCTTCCCTAAAATAGCATAAAAATTGTGTATGTTTCTTCTGCTGGAGAACCATTCTTCCATTCTCTGCAAGTGTGACTTTGTGCGGGATATTCACTTCTAGTTCAGAGATAGAACTGTGGCGGTTGCAGAAGGGAGCTCTTTAGATAGCAATTGGCAGCCTTGTGGGTGTTGGAGAGCCACCTACACAGGATTAGGGCAGGTCTGCATGTGGTGTGAGGACAGAATAAAGTAGTTATAAGCGTTCTTGTCCATGCTCCTCCTCACCCCCACAGGAGGGTACACACAGGGAAACTGTGTTCAGATAATCATGTATTCCCTGTTTTGGATAACAAGTCTGCCTACGTAGAAGCTTCTTCTTTTAAATATAATCCATTTTTTTCACCCTACAGAAACTGGTATGTCTCTATGCCATTTATTCCCTCTGCTTTGTACTTCCAAGTCTTCTCATTTTATCAGCAATTTTTTAACAGGACACTGGGGCTGATTTCAGCCTTGTGCAGCCCAGTCACACAGGATCCCATGCTGAGTTTTGCCTCATGTTTGGTCTAATGCTCTACTGTCGCTGTCTTGAAATCCTTGATCTCTTTGTTTCTGAACTTGCACTTTGTAAGTGAAAAATCTGCAGGGACAGTGGAGCATGCACATGAGCAGAGGAGATATGCTGGGAAGAAGCACAAACAAGTTTTTACGGCTCAGCAGCAGCTGCTTGTGCACAAACGGATTCAGGTCTCTGCACCCTGCAGGCAACGTTCATGCACAACAGGTGGTATTGTGTACACCCATCTGCCTCATGGGAGTCGGTGCTGAGAGCCGAGGCCGGAGGAGGGTGGCGCATCAGGACCTGGGACCACACTGATTCAGGTGGTAGCATTCAGATGATGGCAGCAGCTGTGGAAACATCAGAGGATGACAGCAAGGGCTTCAGGGCAGCAAGAGAATGAGAAACTAGTCAATGTCTAGATCCACGGTGAGAGGTTAGCTACCCCATCTGTCCTCAGAGGACGTCAAATGCCATTTGTACAACTATTAACTCTTCAGCCCGAGCACCAGGACAAGATCCGTCAGGGCCAACCCAGTAAATTTTGTCAGTAAAGTATTATGAAACAAAAGCCTACATATGGACATTGCAGTAAAGCATATCATAGTTACATGAATTTTTCAAAGTTTAGCATACATGATTTTGAAAATGTGTACAATACTAGAAAGCTAATATCCAGAGGCTTAGAAATAGATATTCAAATTTAAATATTAATTTACCGAATGGGAAAAATACTACTTTTATACTACGCTTCAGGTAAACCAATTATTAATGAGTGTTTCTTCATAATTGGAGATACAGCAGTAGAATGCCTAAACATTTTGGATTATACACAAACCACTAAGCCACTTTCAGTTTCTTTTGAAACCTTCACAAGTTACAGGATGTGTCCAAAGAATATAAATTTCACTGTTTAGATTAACATCTAAAATTAAATCCAGACTTAAGCAGAATGGATTGTATAAAGAGTTAAATCTTTTTAGAGAAAAATTGTTCCTTGAGAAGCATTATCTTTAGACATTCTAAGATTCAACATTTCAAAATAATTCACTGGAAATTTATTCCAATATTGTCACACCTATAAAATACTCTCAAGAGTTCTATAACAAGTGCATCAACAGAAACATCACTGCAAATTTTAAAAGAAAGATTTCAGAAAGCATTTATTATTTTATATTTGCCATGAGCAATTGATATCAATCACTTGAAAATAAAATTACTAAAAATGTAAATTCTGATGACCTAATAAATAGATTTACACAAAAGTGAGAAAACTCTCATGATCAATAAGGATTTAACTTTATTAATTAAGTATTATTATTTAATGAATTATATAAAATTGAACTAAAAAATATATATTTGCAATTTGTATGCTTGTTACTCATGTATCACTGTTACTCTGTTACATTTTATAAGTAATACATATATTATTTTTAAAGCAAAGTTCTTCATATTTAGCAAAGTGCTTTTCCCCTATTTTTCAAAAAAAAAAAAAAAAAAAACCCAATATTATGTAGCTGTCCCTAAGAATATCTAAAGCTTACATTTTGAGTCTATCATAATTTTCAATTTCACTCCTTGTTCACTCTCCAACACTGCTTTCTAGCAAAATGGCTGCCTTGTATTCACAAGCTATATTTGTTTACACAGATTTTTTGTAAATGCTCCTGCCTGCATAGTGAATAAAGTTACTTCTTCTGGCCAATTATGTTTACTTAGGTTACTCCTATTTGCCTTCTTTGTGTGTGTGCTCAGTCATGTCCAATCCTTTGCTATCCCAAGAATACTGCAGTGTGTTGCCATTTCCTACTTCAGGAGATCTTCCTCACCCTAAGATTGAATCCTGAGCCTCCTGCATTGGCAGGCAGGTTCTTTCCCACTGCACTACCTGGAAATCCATTTGCCTTTTACTGTCAACTAAAACAACTCTTTGGCCACCTCATGCGCAGAGTTGACTCGTTGGAAAAGACTTTGATGCTGGAGGGATTGGGGGCAGGAGGAGAAGGGGACGACAGAGGATGAGATGGCTGGATGGCATCACTGCCTCGATGGACGTGAGTCTGAGTGAACTCCGGGAGTTGGTGATGGACAGGGAGGCCTGGCGTGCTGCGATTCATGGGGTCGCAAAAGGTCGGACATGACTGAGTGACTGAACTGAACTGAACTGAAAACAACTCTTTCTTAAAAAAATGATCCTTCAGCATTCACTATTTTAATAGAATTATTTATTTCTAATATATGGCATTATCACAGTTACAGAGCTTTCCTGGTAGTTCATATAGTAAAGAATCTGTCTGCAATGCAGGAGACCCCAGCTCAATCCCTGGGTTAGGAAAGTCCCCTTGAAAAGGAATGGTTACCCACACCAATATTCTTGCCTGGAGAACCCATGGAGAGAGGAGCCTGGTAGGCTACAGTCCACAGGGTCACAAGGAGCTGGACTCAACTCTGAGTAACTAACATTCTCACATTTCATCATAGTTATAGCTATGTATTTCTGAGTATGATTTGTTTAATATCAGCTTGTTAATTTAGATATAAACCTCTGTGAAGGCACACATTGAATCATATTTATTTGGTCCTTTTATTCCTTCTCCTTTCATTATTGTTTGTGTTCAGTCACTCAGTCGTGCCCTGCTCTTTGCAACCCCATGGATTGCAGCACAACGGCTTCCCTGTCCTTCACCATCTCCTGGAGTTTGCTTAAACTCATGCCCATTGAGTTGGTGATGCCATACAACCGTCTTATCCTCTGTCGTCCCTTTCTCCTGCCTTCAATCTTTCCCAGCATCAGGGTCTTTTTAATAAGTCATGTCTTCACATCAGGTGGTCAAAGTATTGGAGCTTCAGCTTCAGCATCAGTCCTTCCAATGAATATTTAGGGCTGATTTTCTTTAGGATTGACTGGTTTGATCTTCTTGCAGACCAAGGGACTCTCAAGAGTCTTCTCCAAAATCACAGTTCAAAAGCAGCAATTCTTCAGTGCTCAGCCTTCTTTATGGCCAACTCTCACATACACACATGACTACTGGAAAAGAGTATTTGACTCTGTGGATCATTGTTGGCAAAGCAATTTCTCTGCTTTTTATTATGCTATCTAGGTTTGTCATAACTTTTCTTCTAAGGAGCAAGGGTCTTTAATTTCATGGCCTTAATCACGATCTGCAGTGATTTTGGTGCCCAAGAAAATACAGTTTGTCATTGTTTCCATTGTTTCCCCATCTATTTGCCATGAAGTGATGAGAACAGATGCCACGATCTTAGTTTTTTTAATGTTTCATTTTATTTCCTTTACTTAGCAGACAGCTGGAATTTGGTAGTTGCTCAATAAATATTACTTAATAAGTGAATTAATTAGTGAAAATAAGTGAACATTGTAATAAATTATTTCTTATTCATGAGGTTTTAGTCATCATTAATATGCTTCTGGTGAACAATGTATATAGGAAATGATTTGTCTAATTTTGTCACTTGTAGTGCCATAATTAGGAGAGGCTTTTGTTTTTAATGTTTGAATATTATTTTTAATTGCATGATCTAAAACTTTAAATCAGAGCAGTTTTATTCTACCAGCACATTGAATTATCCACCTTATCCTCCTATGGGTGTAAATAAGATGTTAGTGAAATATTTTTTTAAAAGATAATATAAGAAGGAAAATATTCCCTAGTTTTAAAAAGTATTATTGTAACCATGATATTGTTCATCTTTTCTTTGTGGGAGACCCATGAAGAAGGCTTGGGATTAAGAATGGATTTAGCCCTAAAAATCATTCTAGAAATGTTTCTCCAGAAATAATTAGAATAAAAAGTGCATGCATCTAACATAATAAAGGAAAGAGTATCTTTAATATATAAAAATAAGAAGATGCATCTGATGTAGATTGGGTTAGATTTTCCTCCATCATATTCAGAAATATAATATGTGTTTTCATTTTTCCATGATTCTTTTATTTATGTGTACCTTAAAGCCTATGATTATTTCTTCCTGCCTTTTTATTGTTAAAAAGTCACAACTTTTAAAAATTAGAACAATACTTAAACATTCTATTGATAAAATACAGTAGCAAACTCATCGTATGAATATACACATTCAACTTCAGTGCTACTTTGCTTTCTTGAGCAATACAGAGAAGCCAAAATGAAAGGAAAGATTTTAGCCTACCTCCTACAAAGTTAAATTTTATCCTATGAGTGATCTTTAGAGAAAGAGATTTTCCAGAGTCCTAATTTCATTTTGCTTTAAAATTGTTTTGAAACTTCATGTAAAATATTTTTAAAATATAATTTGCCAAAATTCCTAATTCTTAAATATTAATCCCTTAGAATATATTTTACTTTGGTAAGGTAGTGCATAGCTACATGCAAATGTGTGTCCAAGTTTTTTTTTGTTTTTTTTTTTTTTCTTTATGGTTATTGAGTTGCCATATTGGTAAATTCTTAGTGCTCTAAAATCAAAACTATGTAGTTTGGTATAAAATGTGTAAAATATGATATCACTATGAGTCTATTTTAACCATAGGATTCCTGAGTCCAACTGGCAATCTGTTTGTGTCCTTTCAAATTGTCCTTTGAAACTGGTCAATGACATACATGATAGAACCTGTAGAGCAAGATATTGTGACGCATATTTCTAGAAGCAAAGTATTTTATGATAGATGTGTAACTCTAAAATTAAAAAATCTGGATGAAAAATAAAAAAGTTACCTCTTTCCTATTCATGTTGCACTTTTATCTAAAATAGAAATTTTATTTTATCACAACTATGTCAGAAATAAATATGTAGTATTCACATTGGCAAATATAGCCTTATGATTATAAATTTTAATATAATATGAACTATTGTAATTATGAACTTGGGAACACAATTTGTCACTAGTATATGGAATTAACCGAATAATTGGAGTTGTAACCATTTTGTGGGTTATAAGGTTTTGCCTGGAATTTCAGAATAAAATAATAATAAAATGGTGTGGTGCACTCTCTATGTAGTGAATGTTGTCTTTTGAGGTCCCTGGTTTCAACTTATTTTAATATTAAGTATGAAGAGAATGTGTCTTGAATTTTCTTACAAGTAATAAGTTATATTGAATAATGTAGAAATATTTGAAAAGTGGGAATATAATTTTTCTTATTGAGTAGAGTAGAGCCTCATGTTGGACTTATATAATTTCAAACAATAGCACGATGATTCAAAATATGTATTTTATAACCATGTGCTAGCATTTTATAAGGTTTTAAAACAATAATTTTTTTCTCAACAGAGAGGACTGTTATTACCGTTCCACCTTCCAAAATGGATGTTACAGTTGGCGAGAGTATAGTCCTACCCTGCCAGGTGTCCCATGACCCCTCCATTGAAGTTGTATTTGTATGGTCTTTCAATGGAGATGTCATAGACTTTAAAAAAGGAGTGGCTCATTTTGAGAGGATTGGAGGAGTAAGTTGCTGAAATTTTTAAGTGCTTAATAAAGTGAATCAAGCCTTTTACATGAATCAACATTGTTCAAAATTATTGTCCTCATATTTATTTGCATGGATAATCACTCACTGTCTGTTTACAAAGCTGCATCTGTTTTTGTTTTATTTTGTTTTATGTCTCTCATAGAAATGCTTGTGTTCTAGATGCAATTATAATAAAAGGGGTAATAAAAGGGATCAAGTATGTAAAACTATAATGATACTGGTATATCTCCTAATTTCAGAGGTGCCTCATATTTCATATTTATCCAGCTTAAAAAAATGAGACCTGATGAATGTCATGTTTTTATCCCTTTTCCCCTTTCTATCTACAGGAATCTGTCGGGGATTTGATGATAAGGAATATTCAGTTAAATCATTCAGGAAAATATCTATGCATGGTAAAAACAACTCTCGAAAGTTTATCTGCTGATGGTGATATCATTGTGAGAGGTAAGCACAAATGGTGAAAATAGATGAGAGCACTGTTTATTCACAATCAAAGACATTAATATGTACATGGTAGATTTTTGAGTAACCACATTATGATAAAGCAGTAAAATAAACAGCACAATTTTTTTTTCCTAAACTGCAACACCCCAGGGTGTGCTTACAGATATGAACATTGAATTGAAGGAACGATCAGACTTAGCTAGCAGTATTGGTCCCTAAAACTTAGATATGCTTTCTATTCATAATAAACCACTCTTGTTTTTGAAGTTCTCCATATCAGTTGCATTTATTTGAGTTAGCTTTCAAAAGAGGAATGGGTGAGAATGGTTCTCAGTTTTTGGGATTAGCTCTCTATTGGATGATATTCAACCATCCCATGACTGGCATTTTCTAATCTTCAAAGGAAGCATTTCTAAATTAATCTCTCACCATGTAAGCTGAATTAATAGAGTTTTTATCACAAGTAATGTGCTAAAATACATTATGTTCGATATTTTATTTTCTAAGCATGACAGATCAAATATCCTTGTCCCAAATCCACAAATTTAATATTTTCTAATATAGTCATCATAAAACATATTTTTCAAGGTCCCCCAGGGCCCCCAGAGGATGTAAGAGTGAGACATATTTCCAGTGCTACTTGTCAACTAAGCTGGAGACCAGGCTCAGATAACAACAGCCCCATTCAAATATTTAGTATTCAGGCTCGGACACCATTTTCTGTGGGTTGGCAGGCTGTTTCTACAGGTAAGTGATGCATGATTTTGGATGACTTTCTAAAACAGATATTTTGTTTTGTTTCGATTAAATAGTTGATTTGTTTTTAATTAGTGCCAATTTAGTTGCCTAAAGCACAACCTTCTTTTCAGTTCCAGAAATTCTCAATGGTAAGACGTTCAATGCAACAGTGGTTGGTTTGAATCCTTGGGTTGAATATGAATTTCGTGTAGTTGCTGGGAATAGCATTGGGATTGGAGAACCAAGCAAGCCATCAGAATTGTTAAGAACCAAAGCATCAGGTAAGATATCAATGTCTTCTAAAGATGAAGAAGATTGTTTATGATACAGTTCCTAAAGATAATAAGTGAAAAGTCATATAGCATTTTTGGTCCACAATCAGAAGCAGTATACCAGTGGCTCTTATTTTCCATTTTTAAGTGCACAGAGCAATGTGTATTTCTCCCCAAAAGTGAATTCAAAACAAGATGATTAAGAAGGTATGTCAAAAATAAGAATTTTTCAAAAGCTGTCCTCTCATCTTATCTATTTTCTAGCCAAAATCCAATAGAAAATCTGTAGATTTGTAAATGTAAATAAGTTACCACTTGTTTCATTAAATATTGTAGCCAAGAATTAACTACCACTCCGCTGGGTCAGTCAGCCACACATTTCCATTTATTTTTCAACTCTGACCTAGCTTTGCAGCTTCAATGAAGATACCATAAATTTTTCCACATGCAAATGAGGTGAATGTTAAACTCATTTAACAGAAGCACTAATTGAGCATCAAGTGTTTCGCTGAACAGCAGAATACAAGTAGGACCTGCCTTAGAAATCACACTTTCTTAAACTCTTTCCAATGGACCCTCTTTATTCCACTCAAACTTTCACATCCAAGGTAACATTTGATCATCTCAGTGAATCTAGCCAAAAAAGTTCATATTCTTATCCAGTCACCTATGAAGGATCATGCTGCTGCTGGCTTGGCTTAACACACACAAATTACTTCAGAAAAAGTGTGCACAACTGTCAGATGTCAATAAATCATTTTTTAAACTAAAGGTAATATAGTCATTTTATTATAGGACTGGGGCTGGAAAAGAATATATTTGATAGTGATATCATAAATTAAATCATTCTAAAAAAAATTTAGAGCCAAGCGGTGAGTCTTTAATAGAAGAAAAGGAATGCCAGGATGTAGCTGAAGATCTTGGACAGTCACTATTAGAAACCAGACATCCAGATTTAAGCTCCAGCATTCACCATAACAGTAGTCCATAACCTAAATGAGAAAAAGCCTGACATAGTGAAATGTCTAAACATAGAAATTCCCAAGCCCTATCACAGAACAACCTTATATGAATCTAGACATGTGCCTCATGACTCTGGATACTAGCTTCAGTTTAGACTGTTTAAAGCTGATTTGTATTATGGTAGCTCTGGGCAGTGTTGATGCTGATTCTAAAGGTTTACAATAAAGTTTTAATGTCAGTTTCTGTTAATCACTGATACTCTCATTTCAGTAGCATAATGAAACTTGATATTTATAATGATTTTCCTCAATCTCCAAATCATAATGAAGTGTGATTTTTTTTTGAGGGATGGTATCATCAAAAATAATTCCTCTCAATATGGTTTTAGTATTAGTATGATTCGTTTGAAAACTGAATAAAAGAAGGAACTGCTATTACTCAGAATACTGAAGACTTTGAAAGAGTTAAAGCATAATTTAAAATAATTTTCTTATACATCTGAACTATTTGATTGTCCTAAAGTATGTCACTGTAAAGCTATCATGTACTAAAAATCCTTGCAACTATAAAATCTATTCTGATTCACACTGCACTTGGCCAAAGGCATTGGAAGACTTACAAAATAGAGTATGGGTACAAGGCAATCATTTGAATAAATTCTGAAGATCAAAATAGGCAAAGTTAGGGTTAATGTGAATGTGAAAGTGGGTAACGTTTGGTGTTACTATTTAAAAAGGCAAGGAGATTATTATATCCTTATATCATTTATGGAGTTAAATATGTATGAAATCGGAATAAATAGAATAAGTAGTTTAGATTTATCTGAATGGTACCCATGGTGGGAGAAAAATTTTAAATGAGCAATTAAACATTGCATATTTTGATTTAAAGTGATTGAATATAAATAATTGCATATAATTCAACCTTAAAATAGTATCCTTATCACAGATTTAGCATATATTTATTATTATTTCAGGAAATGTGGTTTTTAACACTTCAACATGTATAAAGTAAAACTTCATTCTGATTACACACTACACTACTCCACTCATGCTCACAGTTGCTCATCAATGCTACAATTTACCTTGAAATATTGATATTTCATTATACTAGTCCTTACAAAGGTATAGTTGAAGGACGTCTATTTTCCTAATTTGTAAACATCATCAGTCTCTGTATTATTCTACCACTGAAACTTAGGGTACTGAAGTTAAACCCAGGTAATTCTCTCAATTACATCCTTGTTCAAGAACATCTTACATTGACTGTGAAAAATTAGAGGAAAGGTCCTATTCTGTAGTGAGAGATTTGAGATTCAAACATGAAATTTATAAACCAAGAGTATTTTAATTGATATATTTTAAGGATTCATTTTTAAACATTAAAATATCCTGATGACTAACAAAAAGAAAAATTATTTTAGTTTGTTTATTGGAAAAAAATTAATTAATAGACTGCCTCAGTAACTTGTTTACAGCACAACTGTATAATTAGGCACTAAATCAGCAGTGTTGCTGTTACCATCTGAATGGAACATCATTTTGCCAATTAGTAGATGATGCATAATAATGTCAAACACATGATGTTACTCGATTTTGGAGCCAGGGTGCCCATGTATCAAACACTGTGTCCTCTCTCTTAGAAATCTGGATATGTGTAAACATAATTTATGTTCATTAAAAATGGAGACTCTCTCATAATGTGCCTGTGTGAGATTTTTTTTAAGGTGAAATCCAAAAATAAAATTCTTCATGATGAAAAAATACTTTAATAATTGCCATCCTACGTTTCTCTTGGTTGCTGTTAGTCCCTGCCGTGGCACCAACAAACATCAATGGAGGAGGAGGAAGTCGGTCTGAACTCATCATTACTTGGGAGGTAATTTTCTATCCAATTCAGTTACTTTGAGGGAAAAAGATATAGCTGGCCAAGAAGAATACTGAAAAACAAGGAAGATTTATTTGATCACTATTGAGTATATAAAAATACTCAACATTTTTGAGTATGAGAGACTCCTGATGATGCATAATTTAGAGGAGGTATTGGAAATTTTTTGTATTTTTCCCCCAAGTAAGAGAGTATTTTTCCTCCAACAATTGTATTGACTAACTCAACACAATTCATTCCCAAATAAGAAACAGCCCGATGTCTGCTGATGGTGGGTCAGTAGCATTTTTGTTACTAGTTGATGAACTAGAAATGATTTTATTTATTACCTCTAAAATATTCATGAGTTAGGCTCAACAGAATGCAGTTAAAAAATAATTCTTTCCTATCATTGCTCTTTAAATCCTTCCAATTTGTTCTTCCCTGCATGTAGATGAAAGCCTAGGCAGACAGCATAGCTTTTGTAATCATTATTAAGTATTAACAGGTAGGTTGATACTTGCACTTCAAAATTTTTTCAACCTGTTTTATTATCATAAAATTTGGACTTTCAACTGGTCTAAAGTTTCTCATTTCCAGACGCTCAGGTCTGCCTTAGGCAAGGAATTCTATAGTGTGAAAGAGAATGCATATTCAGTTCTCCCCTTTCCTTCTTTCTGCTATTCAATTTCTCCTTTCCCAAACTAATTCCTCCAGAGTTATAGTGAATTAGGGTTGGGAGAAGAAGCAATGGACGGAAATTGTTCTGATTGATGGTCATTTGTAATTTGACTTTGGTATACTAATTGACATTTCAGAGAGCAGTTGTTTGTTTTGCCTTGTTTTTTGTTGGCAGTGGTGGTGGGGAAGGTCCAGGAGGTGCCCCACTGGGGGCTTCTAGTTGTCATCTCTTGGCGCAGGCTGTTGGAAGGTCTCCTCAGTTACTGGAGTCTGGTGGCCCATGGCCAGATTTTCGGTTATAGGTCGTCTCTCTCCTCTAGATACTGTTTGTGGATAGTCCCTTTTAATGGTGCTCACGGACAGCTTCCTACATGGGTTTCACATCTACTCTCAGCAAACATACACCTTTGTCCCATGTTCTGTAGAAGTGCAATGCATCCCCACTTGGCCTGTCTTTACTCTGCCACAGTACACTATCCAGGTCTCTCTCCCCTTTGGAAGTTTCTCAGGCATTTGTCTGATGATGGACAGGGAGGCCTGATGTGCCGCAGTCCATAGGGTCGCAAAGAGTTGGACGCCACTGAGTGACTGAACTGACTGAACTGATTTTAAAGCTACTTGAGAAATACTGAGAATGGAAAAAAAAAGTCTCAGTAGCTAAGCAGACAGATGAAATGAAGAACTGGAACACTGTCCATCACTGTTCTGAGAACAGTAGCCCTATCCTGCTATCAGCTACTCTGATATCCAGCCCCAGCTCCAACAGTTCCTCCTGCTTGTCCTTCAGTTCTTCCCATTTACTTTACATCCAGTTTTCTACCTGACTAACAGTTAAATTCTGTCTCTTCTCTGTATAATCTACAGCTTCAATTTTCTCTTAGCTTCCACTGCCTCAGTGTCCTGCTACTGTACGTTTTCTACTTATTGCTTGCTCTAGGTTATTTATTATTGCCCCCAAACACCTATGTATCATATTCAAATTCCATAATGGAGAGGACTTAAAGCATTCAGAGATTCTGATGGATAAAGAAGATGTGGCGAGTATGTGTATGTGTGTGTGTGTGTATCTGTGTGTGTGTGTGTGTGTGTGTGTGTGTGTGTGTGTGTATAATGAAATAATACTCAACCATAAAAGGAACAAAATAATGCCCACTGCAGCAACATGATACAACTAGAGATTATCATACTAAGTGAAGTAGTTCAAAAAGGGAAATGCAGCTATCATGATATCACTTACATGTGGAATCTGAAATATGGCACAAATAAACCTATCAACAAAACAGAAACAGACTCACAGACATAGAGATCAGATTTGTGGTTGCCAAGAGGTAGTGGCAGGGAGGGAAGGTGATATAAGCATGTAAAACCTGTTTTACATTTCCATTTAAAATGTTCACTTATTTATCTGAATATCTTTAATTGGGATTATTTTTTCTAATTGGCATTCCCAATAGAAATTTTATTACTTTAATAATTTCATTAAGCAGTGTAAATATCCATCTTATCTCTATAAAAGATATGCCAAATAATCAATCAATATTATAATGGCTATACACAATATTTGTGTAAATACTCAGTGACTGATCACTTCTGCCCAAGTCAATTCCAGAAGAACTACAGAATGGAGAGGACTTTGGGTACATCGTCATGCTGCGGCCAGTAGGCTCAACAACCTGGACCAAGGAAAGAGTACCATCTGTAGAGTCATCAAGATTTACTTACAGAAATGAAAACATCATCCCTCTCTCTCCCTTTGAAGTCAAAGTGGTGTATATAATAAGGAAGGAGAAGGACCCCTGAGTACTACATCCATTATCTACTCTGGGGAAGATGGTAAGTTGTAGTCCATACTGGAATGGTCCTCCTTGAGACTGTATGTATATTTTGCATTTGTTTTCTATGAACCACTCTGCTTAAGATGGTTGTGTCTTTCTCTGGATGGTAGAACCTCAACTGGCCCCAAGAGGAACTTCTGTTCAAAGCTTTTCTGCTTCAGAAATGGAGGTTTCATGGAATGCTATCGCCTGGAATAGAAACACTGGAAGAGTTCTGGGTTATGAGGTAATCTACAGTAATTTCACTCTGCACTCTGAATATGCCAGCTAGCAATAGTTCTGTTCAACAATCCTATGCTACCAACCTAGTCTTTAATATAAGCTGTGCTATGCTGTGCTCAGTTGTGTCTGACTCTGTGTGACCCCATGGACTGTAGCCCACCAGGCTCATCTGTCCATGGGATTTTCCAGGCAAGAATACTGGAGTGAGTTGCTGTTTATTCCTCCAAGAGATCTTCCTGACCCAGGGAAAGAACTTGTGTCTCCTGCATCTCTTGCATTGCAGGTGGATTCTTTACCACTGAGCCAACCCGGGAAGCCCTTAATATAAGATAGTGCGTGTCTAAAGCTACAGAGGGGAATTAATGAAGAGGATCTTTCCAGGTGATCCTAAGCAAGTAAATTAACAAATGATAGCATTTTAAAAGTCATCTAGTGATTATCTTATTTAATTATCCAAGATACAGTCATGTTTGTTTCTTGGGGAGAAGTAAGCATTTAATCTTTAGTGATGTTAAACCATAGACAAATCTTACCGGGAAACCTAATCTTGAACTGGAGCATTACTTGAAAAAGTTAGTCATCTTGGAAAAGGCAGTTATGTGACAAGACAAAGCTTACATTCTCCTAATCTGCCTTTATAGTCTATACAGAGTGAAACAAATCATTTCAAACTTACAGTCTTCCATTCTTACAAAGTTAATAGATGGGACTTATTAATCAATTATTCTTCTTTACTTGCAAATTTAATGATTCAAAAATGAGTATCAAGTTTTACTTTGTTTTGGTGTTAGAATGAAAGTAGGATTTTGCCTTTATTCTTTTTTCTCCTTTCATATGAACCCTGTTATCCAAACAGAAAGTTCTACTTTCTGTAGGTGCCTCTGCCACTCCAGTCCTAGAAGGCCATACCTCTTAAGTGAACCTTATTTATTTCTCAAAGATCATCGCTACTCTCCCCTGCTGTTTGAACTCTTCTCTGATTATTTTCTGGTCTCATATGTTTTCAGAGTCATAGCATTTATCTCCATATGATTTTCAGCAGACGCACCCTCTGCTTCCTTTTCACATATGTGCTCTAACATCCTAACTAGATTATAAGTGATGCAAAGGCATGTCTTATGCTTTATTCTTGCTCGTCTTTTCCAATTTGCTTAAAACAGTGCTAATATATAGGAAGGGATCAGTATATGCTGAATTAATAATTCATCTGTGACTCAAAGAACTCTGGAAGAAATGTCGATAGCAAAGCATCGTAATGTGAGTCTTTCATTGAAAGTATGACTCTTATTTTGTTCTGACTTACTATTGTATACCTGAGGCTTCAGCTCTGATGGCTCAGACAGTAAAGAATCTGCCGGCAAAGCTGAAGACTCGGGTTCGATCCTTGGGTCAGGAAGATCCCCTGGAGAAGAGAATGGCTACCCATTCCAGTGTTCTTGTCTGGAGAATCCCATGGACAGAGGAGCCTGGTGGGCTACAGTTGATGGGGTTGCAAAGAGTCAGACATGACTGGGTGACTAACACTTTCACTTTTCACTTTTTTCTGGGGGGCGGGGCAAAGCTGTTATCCTTTAGGTATTTCATGAAATATTTTATTGTGATAATCTAAAAAAAAATAGGTTTTCTCATTTCTATTGTGATTTCATATTTTTTATTTCTTCCATATAAATTTTGGACTTTGATTATTTTTTTTGTCATTGTATAACCATTTTATTTGAAAAATATCCTCTCATTTGTGCTCCTGGCTTCTTCCCAACACCACTGTGGCTGGCAGTTATTAGGAAACAATAAATTGCTTGTATTTTGTTTTTAATGAGCAGGTTTTATACTGGACAGATGATTCCAAAGAATCCATGATTGGCAAAATCAGGGTCAGTGGAAACATCACAACCAAAAATATCACAGGCCTGAAAGCTAACACCGTCTACTTTGCTTCTGTGAGAGCTTATAACACTGCTGGGACGGGGCCCTCAAGCCCTCCAGTCAACGTTACCACCAAGAAGTCCCGTAAGTATACATCACACTGTAGGGACCACAATTCACCTAGAATAAGAAGTATTTTATTTCCATTTCATTCATCCCACCTCATCACTTTACTGATTGCTTTATTTGATCAGTGGATTTAACCTATAAATCTCGATAGTTGTTGAAGCTTTCTGATAACAGCTAAAATGAACTGTTCTGATCTTTCTGGAGTTGCAAAAGAGAAAACATTTTGAGTATGTAGATGAAAGACAGAGAATACAATGTCTCTGATGCTCTCTTCCAATTTGGATTCAAAATCTGACCTCCAATTCTGGTTGTTAAGTGGTAACTTAATCTTTTAGTTTCAATATCCTCATCTGTCAAGTGAAGAATAAGTAGTACTGATTTTCTTACTGGGCATTGTTCAAGATTGAAAGGGATACTTAATAGAAAGTGTCCAGCACATACTTTAGTAAATGCTTATTAAATAGGTTTTTTTGTTTGTTTTTGTTTGTTTTACCATTTGAGTCTTGATGTGATTCCTGCACTGTCAGATACCTAAATCTTTCCTTCCATGATATTATATCACTGCAAATTACTGGAAAGCCTCTGAAATCCAAGAATTAACTCTTTTGCTTCTTTTTATCTTTCACAAAGATAGGACCTACTGAATAAAGAATTATAGTTGACTATTGCCGTATTTGTCCTATGAATGAGTCTGGTGCTGCACAAACATTCCATAATATCAGTCAAAGTAGTAAACAGGGAATTGTCTGATCAGATACGGCTTAGTAAGAACTGCAATTTATCCTTTTATAAGTGAATAATACTTATGTATTTCTTATATATTGTAGATGAACACATATTATTTGTGTAAACAGGCTTTTTGAATCACACTGGTCTCTAAATTCCAATGAAATAGAGTAACAAATATAGTTACTGAAATTTGGAGAATGACTAAGACATGAATGCACTGCTACTAACAAACAGGAAAAAATAGAAGCAGCCTTTAAATACTGTATTCTTTGTGTCCTGTGTATTGGGAATGAATAGGTGTTTTAAAAAGTTTGAAAATCAAAGTTCTTTTCCATATAGATACATTGGTCACGTCCAAAATGAACTTGGGAATCATCTCAGTTAATAGGTCTTCGATTATAGGATGTATTATCCACTTGTGTCCATAACACCAGCCAGTAGCTAGAGACTTGTGTTCTAATTTTATGTACTTCACTGACTCATGACCTGGTACAGGATAAAACATTTCATTTTTCTGCTTTAATTTTCTAAACTGTTAAATGAAAACGTCCTCTGCCCTCACTGTTTTCTCAAATTACCAGTAAGGCACAAATGAGGTTTTGATTATAGGAGCACACTGGAAAATACAAAGTGCTGTGAAACTGCTTAGCAGGAAACAAACAGATGAACAAAACCCTCCACTATCAGTCCATTTTAACGGAAGAGTTTCTGTGGATCAACAACTCTTACACCAGTTCTCCTTCAATCCCCTACTTTGATGTAGATGTGATGGGCAGGGAGGCCTGGCATGCTGCGATTCATGGGGTCGCAAAGAGTCGGAAGAGACTGAGCGACTGAACTGAACTGAGTCGCTCAGTCGTGTACGACTCTTTGTGACCCCATGAATCTAAGCACGCCAGGCCTCCCTGTCCATCATCAGCTCCCTGAGTTCACTCAGACTCGCGTCCATCAAGTCCGTGATGCCATCCAGCCATCTCATCCTCTGTCGTCCCCTTCTCCTCCTGCCCCCAATCCCTCCCAGCATCAGAGTCTTTTCCAGTGAGTCAACTCTTCACATGAGGTGGCCAAAGTACTGGAGTTCAGCTTTAGCATCATTCCTTCCAAAGAAAGCCCAGGGCTGATCTCCTTTAGAACAGACTGGTTGGATCTCCTTGCAGTCC
>SJXQ01002176.1:0-35608 GCA_006408695.1 Aepyceros melampus
GACGTGAGTCTGAGTGAACTCCGGGAGTTGGTGATGGACAGGGAGGCCTGGCGTACTGCAATTCATGGGGTCGCAAAGACTCGGACACAACTGAGCGACTGAACTGAACTGAACTGTGGGCTGTAGAATGGGTATGCCCATTACATTAACCTCTTGGGATTACAAAAAAGGTAATTCCTCAAGAGCACTCTACAATGCCTGGCAGAGAGGGGAAGGCCTTCAAATTATTGCAGGTGTTACCATATTTATCCTTATTCTTCACCAGTGGTGTCATTTGGAACAATCTAGAATTACACTGCTAAATCGCTTCAGTCATGTCTGACTCTGTGCGACCCCATTGATGGCAGCCCACCAGGCTCCTCTGTCCCTGGTATTCTCCAGGCAAGAACACTGGAGTGGGTTGCCATTTCCTTCTCCAGTGCATGAAAGTGAAAGAATTCCAGTTATAAATTCAACCTCTAAGCTTTTCTCTATTTTTCCTTCCTATCCCAAAGAAAAAGTATTCCAACTTTTCCAAGGACATGAGTCCCTCTTCCCTCTGCCGAGATTTTAATCCAAAATGATCCAGTCCTTTCCCTGTCTTCTGATCCTTTTACTCCACTGCCCCTCTTCCTATAAACATGCTCAAGCCTCACGCATTCTGCAAACAACCCTGTCAGTCTCGGCTCTCCACAAGCCAGCATCCCTCCTCTTGCTTTTCCCTCTGAAGACAGTAATCTGCATTCCTTGCCTCTCTCTTACAACTTTCATCCGCTCTCCTGGTTCCCATGCCCCATCACTTTTCTGGTGACAGAAGGTTCCAAACATGTCCAGCTTGTCAAGCTTATCCCAGGACCTCTCTCCAGGCTTCAGCTGGAGTTCTCAGTGAGAAAGAGCTTTCTAAAAATAGATCTGTTTGCAGAATTACTTTATCCTCTGCATATTCTCTAGGCTTCAAACCTGTGCTCTCCTACTTACCTCCCCATTATAATTTTTCAGTGGCTTCTCATTGGTTACATTGTACTCAAAAGTCACCTAGGGAATTACTGAAATGCATATTCCTAGTCTTCACCCTAAACAATTTATGATACTTATTCTCAGTAAGTCTAAGAGACTGTATTTTTAACAAGCACCCTGGAGGATTTCAGTACCAATTCTGCACAAATGACACTTCCAGAAACTCTGAATGGAAACCACAGCTAGTTGTTAAGAACATGGACTTTGAAATCAAGCTACCTGTGGGTTGAATACCAACTCTTCCAGAGTCAGCCATGCCTACCAGCTTGAGTCCTTTCTCTGTGTGCTTCGGTTTCTTCATCCAATGTGTAAGAGTGGTAACATCAATATCACCCATGTGTCCTATGTTTATCACACGTCAGACACCATGCGGCATGCGGTAAATGCATAGATTTTTGTGATCATCATAACAAGCATATGAAGTGGATGCTGCTACTAAGTCCATCTCCCAAATGAGGAAACTGAGGCACAGAGAGAAGAAGGAATGTGCCTAAGGCTGCAGAGCTAACAAGTGGCAGAGCTGGGTTTTGCATTCAGGCAGTACTCTTGCCTGGAAAATCCCATGGATGGAGGAGCCTGGTGGGCTGCAGTCCATGGGGTGGTGAAGAGTCGGATACTACTGAGCAACTTCACTTTCACTTTTTACTTTCATGCATTGGAGAAGGAAATGGCAACCACTCCAGTGTTCTTGCCTGGAGAATCCCAGGGACGGCGGAGCCTGGTGGGCTGCTGTCTATGGGGTTGCACAGAGTCGGACACGACTGAAGCAACTTAGCAACAGCAGCAGCAGTTTGGATCCAGAATCTTTGCCCATAGCCCTCATGCACAACAACCTCATGGAAACACTTAGCACAATGCCCTGCTTGTGGTAAGAGCTCAATAAATGGCAGCCCTCGTTCCTGTGGCTGTTAGTACTACCACAGTCGTTACAGTCAGCTCCGCACACTCCAATTTCAAAGGCAACAGAGTGTTACAATTAAGTAGACTAGCAACCTGCCTTGTGCAATGTAGTGGTTTCCAGCCAACATTCCTATTTAAATGTACATATATCAAAATGAAAGACAATGTAAGATTCAGATCCTCGGTCACACCAGCCACATTGACAGCCATATGAGGTTAGTGACTCCTTCACTGAAGTGCAGATTTAGAACATTTCCATCATTAAAGAACGTTCTAAAGATAGCACTGCAGTCCAGGATAGCATTGCAGTCCAGGGGGTCGCAAAAGAGTTGGGCATGACTGTGCAACTGAACTGAATGATAATACTGCTCTAGATATAGATTGCTGGATTAAAACCTTGACTCTGACAGCTGAGGCTTCTCTGGAAAGGTAACTTGCCTGAGCCTCAGTTTCCTCATCTGTAAAACAAAGGCAATAATAGCACCCACCTCATATGAATGCTTTGAGTAATAGATGAGTTAATGTAACTAATGTACTTAAAATATGGGCTTCCCAAGTGGTGCTAGTGGTAAAGAATCAGCCTGCCAGTGCAGGAGACATAAGAGACGCGAGTTTGATCCCTGGGTCAGAAAGATCCCCTGGAGGAGGGCGTGGCAGCCAGCTCCACTGTTCTTGACTGGAGAATCTCCATGGACAGAGGAGCCTGACAGGCTACCATCCTTTTTGCCATCCAGGGTGGCAAAAAGTCAGACGCAACTGAAGTGATTTAGCATGCCTGCACTTAAAATATAATCAATACAATAAGTAACATATACGCATTTGTGTTTATTGGTATGCAGGTAGTGATATCATTACTAACATTATCATTTAGACTTGAGCCACTTGGCATGACAACCCTTGATCTTTAAATCTTTGTATTTCGCCTCTGCCTGAGAGGCCCTTCTTTCCCTCCATCTACTTTCCACTTACCTGACAAACTCCTACAATTCCTCCAAAACCCAGTTAACTTGTTGCATTCCCCCAAAGCTATCTCACTTCTGGAACAACCCATCACTTCTCAATCCTGCCGAGTCTGGGGTCACCCCTGCTGCTTCTCCACTCCAAGACCATGAATTCCAACTGCTCTAGGAGCTTCCTCCTGACACCTCCTTTGAAATGTCTTCTAAGATTACAGTACTCTTTGGAAATGAGAACAGGCCTTGCAAACCCTTTCATGATAAAATGTATTCAGAAAGAGAAGCAATGTGATCTAGTGCCTTAGGCACCGTGTCCATCATAAACCCCTGGGCTTCTGCGTGCATGACCTTTGCAAAGTCACATTGGCGGAAATGCCTCTGTATTGTTCTTTGCTCAGCAATGAATCATGCCGGGTAGAGAGGAACATTCTTCCTTGAGTAATTTCTCAAACAGCTGAGCTTGGAAAACCAGGAGTTTGGACTGGGAGGGGGATAAAAGGTGAACACTACAGCTGGTTCTCACAGAATATCTGCTGCTCTCTGTGCATCCTAAAGAAATAGTGACCATTTCCAAAAGAAGAAATTTGCCAAACTTTAGAAAATGAAGGATTTCATGTGAGGATAGTGACAAAGTGCTGGGGAGACAGAGCATCACCACTTAATGGTTCTGTAACCTTGGCCACAGCCCTGAAGGCTTCCTGAGACTCGGTTTCCCCACATGTCATCTGGAGACAACAGTCTGCCTTGTAGAAGGGGGTGAGTAATAATGTACATGCATGCTTCTCTAGGGCTTCCTTGGTGGCTCAGACGGTAAGAAATCTTCCTGAAATGCAGGAGGCCCAGGTTAGATCGTAGGGTAAGGAGGATCCCCTGGAGAAGGGAATGGCTACCCACTCCAGTATTCTTGCCTAGACAATTTCATGGACAGAGAAGCTTACTAGACTACTGTCCTTGGGGTCGCAAAGAGTTGGACATGACTGAAAAACTAACATTTTAACTTTTCACTTCTCAATTCTCATAAGACCTGTCATGTGGTAGATTTTCCATCAGCAGCAGCTAGTGCTATTACCAGTTTCTATCAAAACTTTCCTTCCCCCCACCCCAAAAAAAATCATATAACAATTTAAAAGAATCAAGAAAGTGGAGACCAAATAGAAAAGCATTCCCGTGATATTAAGACTGAGATTTACCAGGCCACAAGTAAGCAAACCTCAGTCTCCAAAGTAACTGTAACTCGTTAGATTGCACACATCTCTGTTTGCAAAGGCCATGTAATAATACGTGCAGTTTTACAAAATCTATATGGGAGAATAAGTCAAGTTTCCATAGAAGGGGCATGTAGACAACCAGAAATAGCTGGCTGTTTAGCTAGCTGCAGACTCCTCTCTGTTGGTTATTTCCAAACAACAAACATGCTCAGGTCTCTTTTATTCAACCCCGGTTTCTTTTCTAACCACTTGGCCTCCTCTTGGTCACAGCTGCTTCTTGACTGTAGCAGGCTCCACACTCTCCATCACGTGGAAGCTGCTCTCACCCTGGCCACCAGGGATCTCCTTTTTACTTAGAGCTGTCCTCACATCCCAACCACTGAGCAACTCTCTTGGTTCAAGGACTCGGTGACAAGCAAAATCCTAGGAATGACCTTCAACTCTGTCTTCCCTCCCCTATGAGTGTGGGCAGAACCCACAAACAGGATGCACTGTCAGTATCATGGCATACATATGAGATGATATTACGGGTCGAATTGTGTCCCCTGCTCCCTGAAATGCATGTGTTGCAGATCTGACCCCCAGTATCTCAGAAAGTGATCTCATTTGGAAGGGGATGTTGCACATACAATCAGCTAGGATGAGATCTTAAGGGTGAGCCCCAATCCAGGACGACTCGCATCCTTATAAAAAGGGGAAGTCTGGACACAGGCATGCATACAGGGAGAAAAGCACGTGAACATGAGGATGTCAGCTGTAAACCAAGGAGAGAGGCCTGGAGCAGACCCTTCCCTTCCAGCCCACAGAAGGAATCAACCTGACCAGCACCTTGATCTCAGACTTGTGAGACCCTATGCAGAGGACCCATCCAAATCTACCGCGCTTCTGACCTGAACAACTCTGAGCTAGTAAATGGATGCTGCTTTAAACCACTAAGTTTATTCATTTGTTACAGCAGCAATGAAAGACTAATTCAGATTCCAACCCTCAGATCCTTTTCTTACAGAATAATGTGAATTCCAGATTCTAACACTCAATTAAGTCTTCTCCCTCCTTGCTTCAGTTTGCCCCCCTGCTCAGACGTTCCTGATTCCAATAATTAAGGCACTGCTCATCAAAGTCAGGAAGTGACAAGGAACTTGGGATTGAAGGTAGTTAAGAGCATCTCTGAACTTCTCTCATTATGTTGGGGAACAAGAGCTTTCCAGGGCTACCAAATCTGCCTGCTTCCCTCTGGTCCTCCCACCTCCTTGTGAACAAGCTCACCATCTTCAGCTCCTCCCCAAAAATGAGGTTTTCATCACTACCGGGGTTGCAGAGTCAGAAGCACTTATTCCACCCAATGCCACACAACTCAGTACCTCACAGAGGCACATCTCAGTGGCGAGCCATAGGACAACAAGTTGCAAAATCCCTTCAGAAAAATGGAGACAGCACTGTATGTACATGTGGAAGAGAGAGGACCTGAAAAGTGTCAGGAAAAAAAAAAAAGACAACTTTGACTGCAGCTTCTGAAGATGGGTCAAGAAAACCAAGCACACTACAGAGCAGCCTTGCTGATGAGCTGGTAGAGTTGCTGTCTGGAAATTCCACCAGAGTCAGGCTGACCCAGTGTTCTCAATAGGCAGACGTTAGGATGTAACTTCCCAAAACAAACCCCTTTTCTATACGTCTTCCCAGCCTCCAAACTCAACTCTCCTCCTGGAGGTCTCATGAGCACCTGCAACTCAACACATCCAAATGCATGTGTCAGCTCTTCCCCCCCAACCAATAACCTTCTCCGAACACCCACAGTAGAATCAGGGCAGTAGAGAAAATATAGCCTTGGGTTCAAATTCAAAAATTTTCCCCCTCACTGGATGGCTGACTTCTGAGCCTTAGTTTCTTCATCTGCAAAGTGGACATAATAACAACACTGATCCCCAAGATACACTGTGAGGAAAGAACTTAAAGCTATGTAAAGCAGAAAAATCCATGTGAAGCACATAAGTCAATAACTGCCTACAAAATGAATGCTGTAGGTAAACTCACACATTGCTGCTATTATTATTCGCATTATCTTTCTAATGTAAAATAAAGTTGACCAGATAATCCCTAAAACCCATTTCAACTCTTGAGTCCATAAGATCTACACTTCAACTTTTTTCAGATCATTCTCCCCTGTTTACCATACAAAACACAAACACACCTCATATACACATTTGCCTTCCCCTTTGTTTCTCTTTACACATGACGGTTCCTTGCCCACATGATTTACATTTCTGCCTAAAGTTATATCTATTTTCAACTAAAGGGCTGAATCCAAACTAAAGGGTTCCAATCATGATTGGAACCTTCCCTTATCCCTCAACTAGAAGTAATCTCATTCACCCCGAACCTCTGATGTAGAACCTTTAGGGAATATCAACTTGCTACAGTATAGGTTTTGAGGGAATTCACCTTCCATGCCCATTAGATTTAAACTTCTTGAGGTCAAAATTCTGAAAGAGATGGGAATACCATACTACCTGACCTGCCTCTTGAGAAACCTGTATGCAGATCAGGAAGCAATAGTTAAAATCAGACATGGAACAACAGACTGCTTCCAAAAGGAGTACATCAGGCTGTATATTGTCACCCTGCCTGTTTAACTTCTATGCAGAGTACATCATGAGAAACGCTGGGCTGCATGAAGCACAAGCTGGAATCAAGATTGCCAGGAGAAATATCAATAACCTCAGATATGCAGATGACACCACCCTTATGGCAGAAAGTGAAGAGGAACTAAAAAAGCCTCTTGAGGAAAGTGAAAGAGGAGAGTGAAAAAGTTGGCTTAAAGTTCAACATTTAGAAAACGAAGATCATGCCATCTGGTCCCATCACTTCATGGGAAATAGATGGGGGAACAGTGGAAACAGTGTCAGACTTTATTTTTTTGGACTCCAAAATCACTGCAGATGGTGATTGCAGCCATGAAATTAAAAGATGCTTACTCCTTGGAAGGAAAATTAGGACCAACCTAGACAGCACATTACAGAGAAATTACTTTGTCAACAAAGGTCTGTCTAGTCAAGACTATGGTTTTTCCAGTGGTCATGTATTGATGTGAGAGTTGTCTATAAAGAGAGCTGAGTGCCGAAGAATTGATGCTTTTGAACTATGGTGTGGGAGAAGACTCTTGAGAGTCCCTTGGACTGTAAGAAGATTCAATCAGTCCATCCTAAAGGAGATCAATCCTGGGTGTTCATTGGAAGGACTGATGTTGAAGCTCAAACTCCAATACTTTGGCCACCTGATACAAAAAGCTAACTCACTGGAAAAGACCCTGATGCTGGGAAAGATTGAAGGCGGGAGGAGAAGGGGATGACAGAGGATGAGATGGTTGGATGGCATCACCGACTCGATGGACATGAGTTTGGGTAAACTCCAGGAGTTGGTGAGGGACAGGGAGGCCTGGTGTGCTGTGGTTCATGGGGTCTACTGAGTGACTGAACTGAACTGAAACTGAACTGAGGTCAAGTACTGAGTCCAATTCACCTTAATTTTCCCTTAAGGTCAGCCAAATTCCCTGCACCCAGGAGGAACCTACACACATCGTTTGAATGAATGACTAAAATGAGCGCCTCTCCTCTGGACCCTCGGGTTCCTGAGGAAACGCACATGCTGCCTTGCAGGTCTGCCTCAGAGGCTTCAGTGTCTTCTAAATACATCAAGTCTGGACTTATGGTAGATTTCAGTCACCCACTTAAATATAACAATTTATTTAGTGTGAGTTCACTAAAAATTTTAAAACTTTTTAAAAAATTCTGTAAAGAAAGAAGTTGACTACAACGGCCAGGGATGAAGCAGATCTTAATAACAGTGAACCTATAATTCCCAAAATTCTTGTCGGTGAACATGAACTCTGAGTGCCTAGAAGGAAAACGATAACAGCAAAATCTACTCCCTAAAGTTGCAATCTGTCTTTACAAGGTCAGTACCAAGTGAGTACAACCTTCGGCTGTCTGGTCAAGGTTGGGGGAGTCGGATTTATTTGTTAAGGGTCCCACGTGGTTTAGTAGAGAATTGTCTCCATCATGGTGCCCATATGCCTCAGAACAAGAGCTATTCAGGGCAGAGGAATGAAAGCCTTCTCTCGGTGTGGTGGGAAAACTGCACGTTCGCTGAGTTGGAGGACCACTTGTCATGAGGATGGGTCCTACATGGCCCTGCTGTTTTTGGCTGCAGATCTGAAGAAATAAAATGAGCAAAGCTATGGTGCTCTGGCAAGAGCACTGGACTAGGGGTCCTGAGGCTGTGGGTGATGGCTCTGCCCCTAGGTATCTGATTTTATG
Organism: Aepyceros melampus; assembly: GCA_006408695.1. Taxonomy (NCBI): domain Eukaryota; kingdom Metazoa; phylum Chordata; class Mammalia; order Artiodactyla; family Bovidae; genus Aepyceros; species Aepyceros melampus. The sequence goes on from SJXQ01002176.1 coordinate 8,374, forward strand.
AAAATTACTGGACGTCTTTGAGTCTCTTTTTTCCACCTGTAAAACAGAGGGTTTAGGCTAGGTTGGTGGAACCACTTGGCAATGGTATGCTACAGCATACTTCTAAAAACACCAATACCCAGGCTCATCCCCAGCGAGGGATCAGTCTGTACAGGATGAGACCCAGGCATTCGGGATTTTAAAGTTGAGAATCACTGGGCTATAGCACTATCCATTTCAGTTGTAACACTCTTTGATTCTATAGGAATCTTTCTAGAAACCAGTAAGCTTCCTTTTTCATCCTATGCGATCAATCTGAGAGAAGAATCTGGCAGAGACCTAAGTGATCTCTTTGAGTAAAAAGACTGCCAATGTATTTTTCATCTCACCATGGTCTATAAACCTATAATCTTTGCAATAAGGCATCTTTGGGGGTTGGTTCCATGCCTCTGTCCCTGGTCATCACAACCACACAGAGACCTTACTAAAATAGGGTTTAAGGGGCTTCCCCGGTGGGTCAGTGATAAAGAGCCTGCCTGACAATGTGGAAGACCTGGGTTCCATCCCTAATCCAAGAAGATCCCACATCCCATAGAGCAACTAAGACCATGAGCCCAGAAGAGCCCAAAAGCCGCAACTACTGAGCCCATGGGCCCAAGCACTGAAGCCTGTGTGCCCTAGAACCCTGCTCCCCAGCAAGACAAGCCCCTGCAATGAGAAGCCCATACACAATGGAGAGAAGGCTCCACTGGCTGCACCTAGAGAAAGCCCACGCAGCAGTGCAGACCCAGTACATTCATTAACAAATAAATCTTTTTTTTTTTTTTTAAGTTTAAAACAGGGTTTGCCAAGAGAATGGGGTAGGAGTTGGCACCAATGAATGGAAATCACTCTGAGTGTCTGCCTCAGGCCGAAGGCAGATGCTAATCGTATTGGGTGGCCATCTGAGTGAGAATCTATTTTTCAATGTTCTTTCCCTACAATTCCATATTCCAGAGATACAATATCCAGTTGAACTTCTTTGTGGTGTGAACTCATCACAGTTCAAATCAGTCGCTCAGGCATCTCCGACTCTTTGTGACCCCATGGACTGCAGCACACCAGGCTTCCCTGTCCATCACCAACTCCCGGAGTTTACCCAAACTCATGTCCATCGAGTCGGTGATGCCATCCAACCATCTCATCCTCTGCCATCCCCTTCTTCTCCCACCTTCAATCTTTCCCAGCATCAGGGTCTTTTCTGATGAGTCAGTTCTTTGTATCTGGTGGCCAAAGTATTGGAATTTCAGCCTCAGCATCAGTCCTTCCCATGAACACCCAGGACTGATCTTCTTTAGGATGGACTGGTTAGATCTCCTTGCAGTCCAAGGGACTCTCAAGAGTCTTCTCCAGCACCACAGTTCAAAAGCATCAATTCTCCAAAGCTCAGCTTTCCATATAATCCAACTCTCACATCCATACGTGACTACTGGGAAAACCATAGCTTTGAACTCATCACACTGATTCGCAAACTGTGGTGGTCAAAATAGGATTTGTATCCCCACCACAAGGAAGAAAACTAAGGCTCTAGTGACATGGGGCACACTTTAATAGTAGTTAAGAGTGGAGTTGGGTTTGGTCTTGAGCCTGGAGCCAGGGTTTGGGACAGGATTAGGGAGGAGGGTAATATCATAGATAATTTTATGCGACAACTTGACTGAGTCATATCCTATCTAGACAACTGCTCAAACATTATTCAGGGCACTTCTGTGAGGGTGACTTTGGATGAGGTTAACAATTAAATCACTGGACTAAGTGAAGAAAATCGCCCTCCCTCATGTAGGTGGGCCTCACCCCATCAAAAGGCAGACCCTCCTCTAAGTAAAAGAAATCCTTCCTGCCTGCGGTCATAGAACTAGGGCACCAGCTCTTTGTCTATCTTCAGACTCGTCAGTGGAGTATCAGCTTTTCATCAGGTATCAAGTGTGTGGGCCTTCAGACCAGAACTATACCACCAGTCTCCTGGGTTTCAGGCATTCAGGCTGGAACCTCACCACCAGTTCTCCTGGGTCCCCAGCTCACCACTCACCCTGCAGACCTTGGGACCTGCCAGTGTCCATAATTACACAAGATACTTCCTTCCTGCCAGTGTCCATAATCATACAAGTCACATGATTCCACGTGTCTGTTGCTCTTTCATCCATCCTGTTGGTTCTGTTCCTTTGGAAGAGGCTGACTAATTCAGTCGGAACAGGGTAGGGCACAGGGGTAGGGTTGCAGTTTGGTATAGGGTTAGAGTGGGATTCTAGTTAGGACTGAAGGTAAATCTGGGACGAGGGCTGGGGCTGGCATTGGCCGAGGCTGTGGAGTAGGATTGTTTGGGGAACAGAAACTGATGAGGGAGACCATCTTTTCCTAATGTTATTATTGCCAATATGACCTTGAAAAGAGATCAGAAACTGATTATCAAGTGACTATCAAGTACCATGTGTTATTCCCAAGTCTCTTACTTGCCTGATGATAATTATGTGGGCAATAATGGGTTTTCCCAAGTGGCATAGTGGTTTAAAAATCTGCCTGCAAGGCAATAGACATGAGTTCGATCCCTGGGTCGGGAAGATACCCTCGAGTAGGAAACGGCAACCCACTCCAGTATTCTTGCCTGGAGAATCCCAAGGACAGAGGAGCTTGGCGGGCTACAGTCCATGGGGTCAGAAAGAGTCAGACACGACTGAGTAACTGATTGCAAATGGCCAAAATTGCTCTTAAAGCTCAACTGTGTTTTTTTTTAATTCTTATCTCATTTCACTCTCTAAAAAACCCCCTCTAAGAGCTATCACCCCATACTTGTAGCACAGTAAGAGATTGAGGGCCCATAAAGACAAGGAAACTCCTAAGTAGAGGATGCGATTTTGAACTTAACTCTTTCAGACTCCAAAGCCAATTTGTGCCAAAGCTCCAGCTGGGGTGGTAACAAACTGGTAACACCCCTGTCCGCCCAGAGGATAAGAAACCAGATAGGGTGGGTCCCTTCCTCAGTGGGGGGTCAGGAAATTCCTCTGGCTATCGGGGAGTGGTGGGATGAGTAGGCTGTATTACCTATCTTTCAGGGTAGCGCTGACACCTGTGCTTTCAGCCCAGACTCTGATTTACAAGCCCCTTCCCTGAACAAGGCTGGAGGCACACTTCCTTCCAGGGGGACTGTCCCTGCCTCAACCTCAGCAATGTGCAGCCTCCCTTGTCTATCTTCCACTCGGTGACAACGTCAATGAGTTATTGCCCTCCTCCAGAGCAGCCCCTTCTGGGACCTACCCAGAGATGCAATTTGTTTTATATTTTTCTCCTTTTTCAGAAGCCTCCTTCCAGAGACACATAAATGCTGGATTCATTATATCACTCTCAGGTAGAAGCCAGTGTTAACGAGGCTTCGATCGATCTCTTAAATAAAGCTGGCAAAATATTGCACTTACTGTGGGCTTTCTGTTCCCTAATGTAGTCAGACTGCCTTTTCCTCCTGGCCCTGCCTGGTTGGCCAAGGAACCCAGCATTTTCTCCCCACCGTGGTTTGGCTCATGACAAACAGACTTAGAATTTGAACAGGTCCTTTGATCAGCAGATTTTTACTCTCAGGAGGGAAAAGGCAGGTTGCTCAATTTCTATTTCGCTGCTAGGGAAGTTGAAAAAAAAAGTAAAGTGAGATAATTTAAATCAGGTGAACCCAGAGAAAAATTGTTGCAGCTCTGATTTTTGGACAACCCTTCTAGCTTCGTGGAGGCCCTTTCACCTCCCTACAAGACCCCTGGGGGCATCTCACCTTGCCCTTGACCCTTCTGCTTCTCCCTCCCCCCTCAATCCTTTTTCCTCACTGGCACTTTTTAGAAATCATTTCCTCCTCCTGACGTAGTTAGGCAGTCCTGCAAAAGGCATCAGACTGAGGACTAGAAAATTGTGGTTCAAATTCCAGCACTGCTCCTAGCTGCTTAGACAAGATTTCCAACCTCTCAACTTCAGCTCATGGCCTTCAATCACAGAGTCTCAAATTCTGGAAGAAGCCAAATGGATGTGCCTGGAACAACCACAAACATGCAGTATCTTTGGGGGACTGGTGTTTGGGACACCCTAAAAGGGACCTCAAAGCCCTCCTCCAAGTCCTGCCCAGTCTCTGTTCCAATTTCCTTTCTGCTTCCTCTCCAGCCTGGCCTTTAAAGTGACATTTAACTTGAGGAAGTGATAGGAAGTAGACAGGCCCACGGGGCAAGCAACCCCAGCGGCCGGCAGCCTTTACCCTCTGATGTCACTTCCTGGAACAGCACAGCAAATGCCACTCCACTTCTGGGATTGCCAGGAATCAGGTTCCCAGGCCACTCACGTGGTGGTTATTTATAATTTCTTGGGCCTTGACTGCGGGCCAAATGTTACATTCGCAGCTAATTTCCTATTAATTAGGTGCTGCAGTTCCTCAGCTAAAAGAATAATGAGCCAGACAGGAGTCCTGAGGTTCAAAAATGCCACGGACTGTGGTGCAAGGAGAAGCTGGGTTGGGGGAGAGGGGCAGGGAGCCAGCCTGGGAAACGGGGGAGGAGGAGAAAATGGACTCGGCTGAGGGCTGCTTCTGCAGTCGTGAAGCTGTTACTTGGCCTTATCGAGCCTGTAAAAGACATTTGGCTAAGATTGCTTCTAACACTTACTTTCTTAGGGTCGGAAGAGAATGCAGGAATGTGGCAGGTCTAGCCAAGAAGTAGAATGGGGGCTTTTCGCCCTCTGAGCGAGTGGTTCTCTGTGCCGGTCTCTGGACCTGTGTACCAGCCTCACCTTGTTCAGCCTGATCACGTGGGGTGAAATCTGGGAATCGGCACTTTTAACACCCTGACCCCTGGTCATCCCTAGGGCTATGAGAATCAGGGAAACATCATCCCAAGGTTACTGGGATTTCTGAGCCATGAGGAGTCAACGGGCTTGGCTAATATATGTAAACATTTCTGTTTATAAATTTTGTAACTGTTTACCAAGTACCTTGCACGCACTCCCCTTTCTCTTTAGTTCTCACAGCCCCATAAGAAGTGGAGGCCACTATTAGCCTCTAAATGAGACAGCTGAGACTTTGAAAAATCAAGTGGCTTGGCTCAAAGATCTAGGAAGGGGTGCGAGCTGGCGGGCTCATTCTAGGCACATCGGATACCGGGTTTATTTGTTAAAGCCATCTTCTTCCACTTTCACCAAATCAACCCAATGAGACTCCTGAAAAACTTCTGAGTCTTCTGTTCAGCTGGAGAGGATCAGATAAGACGGATGTAAAGGACAGTGATCAACCGAGTGATCAGCTTATATATGACCAGATTTCAGAGCGTTAAGAAAGCAGCTATGGTATTTGAGTGTCTCTTTCCAAATCTAGACTCCACTCCACTTTCCACTTTAGAAACTTTTGGGCAAGACAGCTTATTTCTGGTGCCTCAGTTTCCCCACTGTAACACTGATGATGACAGCCATGAGCGCTGGACTGGTGTGGCTGGGAGGACGCAGACAGCACAAGACTTTGGACCACCCACAGATTCCAGGCTCATCGACTGAGTCAACCTCCGTGATTCAAACCCCTCCATCCCTGGATATCTCGGCCTGCTTCTCCCTGGAGGCAATCCCGGAATCATCACACAGATAGCCTGCTTTTGCTCTGGGGATGTTTCAGATTATGAAGACTGATGCCTTGATAAATGTTTTATAGGACATTTCCTCTCTCACTGTGAATGTTCTTCCATAAATAATTAAACTAAACTGGTTCCTGAAGGAAACGATCAAAACCCACAGTGGGAGGACAGTAGGGACTTTGTCCCGACAGTCTGTCCAGCCACTTACTGATTCCCTCTGGGGTTCAGGGGGCTAAAGAGAGGAGCACAGACCGCACTGTGAAGAGCCTTCACACTGGAGATGTAAAGGGAGAGGGTCCAAGTGTCAACACGGGGCTCAAACTGAGACAGACATGAGACTGACAGGCAAGAAGACAGCTAGTCAGACTTGCTTTGAGAGCGGCCCCTGCAGGGCCGACGCAATGCCCAGGTGGGAGCAAAGCAACGAGGTGGTGGCTTGGCTAGGTCAAAGGCCTACGAAGCGGCAAAGGCAGGAGACAAACGCAGAAGATACAATATAGGGGACCAAAGCAACCGGGCAGCAGAGGGCTTCCCTGGAGGACAGGACAAGGCACGACAGGTTCGCTCCCTGGTCGCAAGATTCCACATGCAGTGGAGCAACTAAGCCCATGCACCACAGCTTCTGAGCCTGCAAGCGTAAGTACTGAGCCTCTGTGCCGCCACTACGGAAGCCCACACGGGCCACACACCGCAACGGAAGCCTGCGCACTAGAGTCTGGGCGCAGCAGCAAGACCAGCCAGTGCAATGAGAAGCCCGCAACAAAGAGCACCTCCCACTCGCTGCAACCAGAGAAAGCCCACGCGGAGCAACGCTATAGCACGGAATCCCCTCACCCAAACAGCGGCCTTTAGTTCTGTTCAAGAACCCTCATTTCTTGGGACATTTCTCTCCTGAGCCCAGACCACTACTCACCTTTCCTGGAATTCACTGAGGATACGCTGAATCCCTTGCAGAAGTTTTTCCATATGCCTGTCCCTATATCCATGCTCCCGGTTGCGGGGGTCGGGGTGGGGGGCGGTAATATTTCCTTAAGCGGAAAGCCTTCCTCTCACTGCTAACATGCCTTTTTCTCCAACAATATTGCAATAAAACCATGCTCACGGGCCCTAACTGGACTGTTCGAATGAAGTGGGCATCAAAGGACATTTAAGAATGAATGCGGTCTTCTTAGGGTCTAGCTCAGAGAATGAAGAGTCAAGGCAGGGAGCTAGCAAGTGGTCTTGGCAAATGTATAAATGCTTGCACCAGGAGATAGGAATCAGCTGTAACTGGGTTGGTAGCCTTGTGAGCAGTTTGTTGGCCTTTAGTCTTAATTAACAAACTCCTTCCCTTCCTCCAACTCCCTGCTCCATCCACGTATGGATAAACTCTCGCCGACCCAAGGACAAGCTTATTGCTAATATTACATGGAGGAAGCCCTGTCATTCTGAAGACAGCTCTACTCAAACTTAAAAAACAATCCAGGATGGTAGGGCAGTGGGGAGGGGAGGGAGTTACAAAGCATTCCTAATAGGCTATGACCAAGGTGATTGTCCTCCCCGCCCCTAAACGTGAACTTCCTTCATAAATTCCAGGAGGGAAGAAAAGGTTAGGCCAGAGATGGAAAGGAAGCAACGGGATTTGCTTAGTGTCTAAATGTGTCCATTTCCCACATCTTCTTTCCCCTAACAGCTCATGTCTTATTTCTCTTCCTGTCCTTGATTCCCAAACAAAGGTGACTGAGGAGGAATTCTCCTTTCCCATTTTCACAGAGCAACATTTCAGGGTAGCTATTTCCTCACATTTCAAGAGGGAAAGGCTAATTAAGCCAGACCAAACCTCCTCCAACCCCCATCCCTGAAAGGCAGAAACCTGCTAAACCAACACACTTCAGAGTATCTAATTCCGCAGTTATTTCACTTGGGAACCGTTTCCTTTTTATTTCATGCTTCTAAGTTCAGATAGGTGTCTCCTGATCTTTGTGTTTAAGATGACACCTTTGCAATACTCATCAGAGGCATTTCTGCATCCACGTCTTTCCTGGGGAAAGATGAACTCTGGGTTTCCCTGGACCCCGCAGTGAAATGCTGAAGCTAAAATGCCCCTGGCATGGTTCTTTTCCAGTCACTCCTACCCCTGGCCCTTCCTGCCTTCTGCTGCAAGTCTTAATAACCCCATTTCATGCACGAGCTGAAGAAAAGAGGCAAAGCTGCTTCCTAAAGGCCTCAGTGCCTCCAGCACTGTGCTGGGCACAGGTCGGCACTGGATGAATAGGTGTTGATTGATTTCTTGATTGATTGTCCCGATTAGAATACAAAGCCTTAGCTCTCCCGCATATTGAATCATATACTCTTTGCCAGAAAAAAAAGAAAGAAATGGTACAGTGACTCTGCCAGGAACTTTCTCTCAACATCATCATCCCTCCAATCCACCTCAAAATACTAGATCTGTCTTCCCACCAGCTGATTCAAACCTTTGCTTGCAAGAGTGTATTTATTCATTAATGAACTTGTGGAAGACAATGAGGGATAGTCCAAAATGACCAAACATGTAAGTCAGAGTGGATACCTCACATTCATCTAATAATCTCAGGAATAGACATAAAATTACATGATGATAAGAATTCTAAAGTGCTGCAAGGATATTCAAAGAGGGAACACAGATCCCCTATTCCAGGGAAGATTACCTGGGAAAGCACCAGGTGAGCAAGCCCTAGAGGATGAAAAGAGGTAACCTGGGAAAAAGGGTGGAGTGGGAGCGGAGACCTTGGCTCCAGACCTCCACTTAGACTGCGTCACTCCTCCCAACCTTCCATGACCCATGAGGAAGACAGGGCAATCTGGCTTACCCTGCAATCGGAAGCGAAGGCTTACCCTCCATGACCCAACTAATAAGTGCAGCATCCAGAAGCAAGTCTGTCCAGCTCCTCTTGCAGTGTTCATGGGATGAACATTCCACAGTAGAAACATCTGGGATTTGTTCCCATTTTATGTTTGGAAAGGTGATATGTAATTGTAGAAAATAACTTGGCCAGATGAGTTCAAATAAAATTAAAATTATCTGGTACCCAGAGACAGTTACTGAAAAATGTATGTTTCTTTAGAGAATTTTTTCTAGGGATGGATATAGATATCAAAGTCAAGCTCATTATAGAAAGAAAACTTTGGCAATTTTTACCTAAATACATTTATGTCTATATTTATGTAACTATATCTATGTTATCAAATATTCTTTAAAAAACACATTTTTAATGGCTGAAAAATATTCCTAATATCCCCAATATTAGACATCATTATTTATCTATGCGTGTCCTTCTTGGTGGGCCCTTAGGATATTTTTAACTGGTCACTATTCTGAATGATGCAGTAATAATTCTCCAGCATCTAAAATGTGATCACATTTCTTAAGAAAAGTCTTAAAGTGGGAGTGTCGAGTCCCCACACTGCGCTGTCCTTTCCACCTGTTACATCAGCCCCCACAGGGCCCCACACGTACCCCACAGGGGTAGAGGCTGCTCTTGATGCCTCCACCCTCCATCACCAGCATTAACTTGCACAACCCATTTGGAAGGTCCTGCGCCAAAGACCTACAGCTTCTGCCTCCAACAGTGGATCAAAGTCAGGGGACACCAGACCACATGGATGCTCTTTCAGCCAGGCCATGTGTATGTGCTAAGTTGCTCTGTCATGTCCAACTCTTTGTGACCCCGTGGACTGTAGCCCGCCAGGCTCCTCTGTCCATGGGATTCTCCAGGCAAGAATGCTGGAGTGGGCTGCCATGCCCTCCTCCAGGGGATCTTCTCAACTCAAGGATCAAATCCACGTCTCTTGCATTGGCAGGCAAGTTCTTTAAAACTGCACCACTTGGGAAGCCCAGGATGTTACAGTTACCAATGTTCAGATCTACCGCACACTCCTTAAATTCAGGTGGACTTTACGTGTGATCTCAAAATGCATAGTTTCGGTAAAGATACCCATTCTTAATCTAGTTCCGAGCAATTCCTTTGCCTGCCTGTTATTCTTGCAGCTACACCCTGCATCTGCACAGTCGTCCCCAAATGCAACAAATGACAGCACCGAAAGGAGAGCAGAGCAAGCGCTCCACACGGAGGTGGAGAATGGGCACATCAGCTTCGTGGTGATCCAGATAAAGACATGATGAAAGGAGAGAATCATTTGATTGCACCCCTCCCTCCTCCCAACAAGAGCCTCTTAATTTTATTAATAATGTTATTTCAAAAGTCTGACACTCACATGTAGAGACATGAATCGCTAGTTGCAAACTGATATAAACTTTGCTCTATTAGCTTTCCTGTACAAAGATTACGAGAACTTTATGTTCATAAAGGTTTTGTCACTAAAAAATATTTGTATGTTTTATAATTTCAGAAAGTTAGCAAATCCACTGATCATGTTAATCCATGAAAATACTGTCCACATACATTCTGTCTTACTTCTCTGCTTAGACTTCCAGGGCAGCTTAAGGCGAATGGCACCACTTTGGTGTTTTTTAAATCTCCCCCGCCCATAGGGTAAGCTGAGTGCTCTATACACAACACATCTCTCCTACCGAACCAAGTTGTGTAGTGGTACCATCAGTAGTCATACACATGTGTGTGTACACACACACACACACACACACTCACAAATGCATAAACACACACAGGTAAAATCCTCACTATCAGTGGAACTAAAAATCTAGAGAGGGTCACTTCCTTGGTCAGCAATACAGCCGCTAGTGCAGGTCACTGTTGTGACATGCTGTTCTGACTTCAACGACAATTAGATGAAGCAAGCTCCCATGCACCCAGTCTCTAGAACTGTTCCCTCTCATAAGCTCTCTGATAAGCGTTCAGCTGTTCCTTAGCGCTATGGTTTTTGGAGCCCCACTCCCGGACAGAATCTACCACCCTCTTCATTGACATAGGGCTTTTGCCTGTGAAGAAGATGGAAATTCTCTTTGGTCTCATCCTCAGGAAGGAGATGAGAACTGACTGCTGAGAAAGAGATCTGGATTGAAGGAACGAGAACACTTTCTGAACCAAAATCAAAAATAGAACTGGGTTCTCAGGAGATGCAGAGCCTGAGAATGAATCCAGATCCATTGTGTACTAGCTGTGTGACCTCAGACATGGTACTGAATCTCTGTCTCAGTCACTCCATCTTTGAAATGAGGACAGTAATAATAACCTGCCCCAAGGTTGTGGTAAGAGTAAATGAGGCTCTCCTTGTAAAGAGCCTGGCAAGGGTCCGGCACAGAGTTAGCCCCCAATAATCATTAGCCACACCTGTTACTATTGTTGTTGTTATTACTTGGAAAGTAATGTAGTGCCAAGGTTAGGATTATAGAGCTCTGTTAGACTACCTGGGTTCAAATCCCAGCTCCTCCATTTGTTAGCTATGCAACCTTGGGCAAATTTCTTTGTCTCTTGGTGCCTCATCCATAACATGGAAATTAAATTCATCGCTCATAAAGTTGTGAGTAGGCCAAGTAAAATGTTTGGCGTGGTGCCTAGCCTGTAGAAAACTTTCAATGCATATAAATCATTATCATTATTATTATATTAATAGTGGTATTATCATTACGACCAGAATACCTTTCATAAGGGATGCACCTAGAATAAGAGACGTAGCAGAAGGCTTCTTTTTGAAGGCTCCTGCTACCTGGTCCCTCCTACACTTGTCTTGTTTCCTTGCAAGGCACACTCTGACATCTGTCTTAGGCCCACATGGGGCTCCTTGGCCCATCTGCCTACAGATTGTGGTTTGAAAGGGGAGAGCCAGTTCCTAGGCTCAGAGACTTTTCACTTCTCTCAAAAGAAGGAGCATATGCACTTGGGTTAGAAACGTGAGAATGCATCCTCCCTTCTCTACCATCCCTGGAACTTACTGTCAGATTCCTCATTTCTAAGGGCAGGTTGAGGAAAAAAGAACTGAAGGCAAATGGTTTGGGATGTTTTACATGATCTGACAGCCCAATCTACCAACATGAATAAAATCATTATCCAAAAGGCATGGGAACCCACTCCAGTACTCTTACCTGGAGAATTCCATGGACAGAGGAGCCTAGCGAACTATAGTTTATAGGGTCACAAAGGGTCAGACATAACAGGAGTGACTTAGTATACACATACATAACCTTCTTTCTAACGCAGGATCATCTCCAGAAATAAAACTGAACTCAAATTCATCAGTGTGAGGACTTGCTTAATTTCTCATGTAACGCTAAATGTACAAACAACTCTAAACTCGTCCAAACAAATCCATCTCTGCCCTTGCCCAGGCCTTTGTCTCAGAGTCATAAAAATTTCACCTTTGCAAGGTGAAATTCCCATACAGATATGTAATATCAAAACAGGAAACCTCTTCGCTAAAGGGAACTGAGATTCAGGGTGAAAATTCCAAGTCTCCACCACGCATCCATTGATTCCACAAACATTTTTTCAGCATCTCCTCTGTGCCAGTCAGTTCTGTGCTGGTCAGTTGGGTATCAACAGGATTAAAATAAGTTCCTGGCTTCAAGGAGCTCACTGTCTGTCTAATGGCAGAGTTAGAAGCATAAATAAGTAATGACAATGTGGTGTGACAAGTGAAACACTGAGAATGAGACGCCCAAGACAACACGAGCATGTGCTTCCGGGAGGGATCACATCTTCCCCAACTAGGGGAGTTGGTGGGGTAACTAGGCGAGCACATTCCAAGAAAAGGGAAGGATGCAAACGGTGGTGCAGAGAAGCAGAGCACAGTGTGTGCAGGTGGGACAGAAAGTTCAAGATGTGGATCAGAACAAGCTGAGGTTAGACAGATAGGCAGGGTCAGACTAGGGAGAGCCTTGCCGGCTAGGGACCAGGGACAACATCCCATGGGCAATGGGGACTATGATTGTTTCCAGCCAGGGGGCTGGCATGGCTGTCTCTGAGTCCCAAGAAAATTGCTATGGGGGCTTCAAGACAAGATGATTTTGAGGTGACTGGTGGTAAGACCACTTACAAGGTTGAAACAGTTGTTCAGTCATTCCGTCGTGTCTGACTCTGCAACCCCATGGACTGCAGCATGCCAGGCCTCCCTGTCCTTCACCATTTCCTGGAGCTTACCCAAACTCATGTCCATTGAATCGGTGATACCATCCCACCATTAGAATCTGAGCTCAATTCCTCACCAGTCCTTATTTCTCCATTTAAATAAGATCCTTACCTTTAGTCATCAAGACACTTATCACTCATTTAATAAAATCACGAGGCCTACCCTAGGTCATATTGACCCAAACTGCACTGAAGAGAAGTTCCATGCTTCCCAAGACCATAAGTATCTCTGAGCCAGCCAATAGGCAAAGGCTGCAACAAAGGTCGTTTCCCTACGAGCCTTGGTTCTGGCCATGGATGAGCAGATAGAGGTGACAGGTCCCGTCTGGATCTATGCGCCTCCAAGTGAGTGTAATTCAGCGCTGGAGCCAAAGTCGATGACATGCATTAGTTATTACTGTAAGACGGCAATTCGGTGATAAAATACATATTGTCACTTTCAATATGTACTAAAAGTGATTTACCAGAGCTCGTGGGGAACAACTTAGACGACGATCTGATTACAATACACAGGATAAATCACCCTCATTTGAGGGTTAAATTATCCCGTCTGACACTGTAGATCAATTTGACAGGTAAAATCAGGGTTCCACTCTTCCCAACTAACAGAGTTTGTCCTGGTTCATCTGGGCAAAAAATCAAAACAGCAGAAAGACCCTCTCCTTCTCCTCACATAGCTATTTCCCATCCTTCATGCAGGGTCCCCCTGGAGCTCTGGGAAGCCATCGCTAAAAATTTTAATGCACTCTACAGGGTATTCTCCTTCATGGTAAATATCTATAGCCCAAAAGTAGCACGCTGTCAGACAGTAAGGTCTAGAAAGAATGCCCCCGTGAGAGAGAGTCTCCAAATATGGCCACTGAAACAGTTAGCTTTATGTATCAACTGGGCTGAGCAATGCCAAGACAGATAGTAAAGGTATTATTTCTGGGTGTGCCTATGAGGGTGTTTCCAGAAGAAATTAACATTTGATTCAGTAGACAGTAAAGAGAACCCAGTATGGGAGGACCTCATCCAATCCATTGAGGGCCTGAATACAACAAAAAGGAGGTGGAAGGGCAAATACATTCTTGATGCTTGAGCTGAGATCTCAATCTCCTCTTGCTCTTGGACACTGGTTCTTGGGCTTTCAGACTCATATCAGCACTTATACCATTAGCCCTACCCCCATGCCATCCTCAGTTCTCAGGGCTTCAGACTCAGACTGAATTTCACCACCAGCTCTCCTGATTCTCCGGCTTGCAGACGGCAGCTTGTAGGACTTCCCAGCTTTCATAACCGCAAGAGCCATGAAATTCTCTCTCTATACACACACACACACACACACACACACACCCCGTATGTTCTAATCCGTTCTATTTCTCTGAAGAACCCTAATACAGTTGCCAATAACTCCTCCTCTTCCAACACATAAATGCCACCCTGCCCAATGAGACTTGGAGTCCGATTCCCTCCCTTTGAGTCTGGAGCATCCATGTAATTTGTTTCATCTGTGGAAGTGACAAGGTGCTAACTCTGAGCCTAACATTAAACACAGGGTGCTTCGGTCTGGGGGCTGCTGGAGCCCAGCTGCCATATAAGAAGCTTGAGCTAGACTACTGATAAGAAGAAGCAGGTGGAGGAGGACCAAAGCGCTTCCTGAGCACCCCTTGTTCCGTTCAGTTCCGTTCGGTCACTCAGTCGTGTCTGACTCTTTGCGACCCCAAGAATCGTAGCATGCCAGGCCTCCCTGTCCATCACCATCTCCCGGAGTTCACTCAGACTCATGCCCATTGGGTTGGCGATGCCATCCAGCCATTTTATCCTCCATCGTCCCCTTCTCCCCCTGCCCCAATCCCTCCCAACATCAGAGTCTTTTCCAGTGAGTCAACTCTTCATGCATGAGGTGGCCAAAGTACTGGAGTTTTCGCTTTAGCATCACTCCTTCCAAAGAACACCCAGGACTGATCTCCTTTAGCACACCCCTTGTTAGAGCTCAGCTAAGCCCCCAAGCTACATGCAACCACGTGAGAAGCCAGGCTGACAGGATGTGCAACCTAACTGGGTGGTTTACCTGGCCAACCCATAAAACTGCTAAATGATAAATCATTTGTTTCAAGCCACCAATTTCTGAGCTTGTTTATTATTAATAGAAACCAAAACTGAAACGCTTCTGAAAACTCGACTGAAACCTTCTCATGAATGTAGTATGATGACTGGTAGAGAATAAGTGATTTTATATGACAGGTATTTTGTATACATTATATCAATTAGCCCACATAGACAGCATACATGCTCAGTACTCCTACCCCATTGGACACCTGGGAAACTGAGGCTTAGAGAGGTTACATACATAACTTGCCCCACGTCACAAAGGCAGTGCTCAAGACTGTCTGCCTCCAAGGTCTGAGTGTTTAACCATTCTTCTATAGTGGAATTCATGGTTCAGAACTAAGGAGGCAGACATCTTAAAATCTTGTGTTATTCAAACAAATGGCAAGCTAAGACGTTGCCTCTTCAGAGTCAGAGAGTCAGACACCTCTGAAACAAAATTCTGTCTCCAACGTGTCAGCCTTGCCTCAGTCTCCCTCTCTATTGAAATGGCAAGATTTCAATATTAATCAAAAAAGTGAGTCTTCCCTCTTGTATTACATTTTCTGCTCTTTGATGAATATGTGGTTTTTCATCATTTTCTTAGTTCTTAAATTAAGAATTAATCATCATTTTTCATCTAAATTCTTAATGAATTTCCTTAATCTTCCATTCTTTGATGCTGTGATTTGTTTTACTACATGCAAGCTGGTTTTCATGTTTGTTTTGGGGATTTACTGTGGGGTGGCTTGTAGGATCTTAGTTCCCTGACCAGGGATTGGACCTCTGCCCCTCACAGAAGTGCAGAGTCCTAACCACTGGACAGTCAGGAAATTCCCATTCAAACTGTTTTAACTGGGTTTCCTTGGAAAAATTGCTGACTTTCCCTGATATTTATTGTTCTGAACCATAAAATGGATCCTCTAACTTCTTATCTTGCAGGGTCACAGAGAGAATTAGATAAAATAGTTATACAACCAAAGCCCCTGGCACATCAGTTCAGTTCAGTTCCGTCACTCAGTAGTGTCTGACTCTTTGCGATCCCATGAATCACAGCACGCCAGGCCTCCCTGTCCATCACCAACTCCCGGAGTTCACTCAGACTCACGTCCATCGAGTCGGTGATGCCATCCAGCCATCTCATCCTCTGTCACCCCTTCTCCTCCTGCCCCTAATCCCTCCCAGTGTCAGGGTCTTTTCCAATGAGTCAACTCTTCGCATGAGGTGGCCAAAGTACTGGAGTTTCAGTTTTAGCATCAGTCCTTCCAAAGAAATCCCATGGCTGATCTCCTTTAGAATGGACTGGTTGGATCTCCTTGGAGTCCAAGGGACTCTCAAGAGTCTTCCCCAACACCACAGTTCAAAAGCATCAATTCTTTGGTGCTCAGCCGTCTTCACAGTCCAACTCTTGCATCCATACATGATACTGGAAAAACCATAGCCTTGACTAAATGGATCTTTGTTGGCAAAGTAATGTCTCTGCTTTTTAATATGCTATCTAGGTTGGTCAAAACTTTTCTTCCAAGGAATAAGCGTCTTTTAATTTCATGGCTGCAGTTACCATCTGCAGTGATTTTGGACGCCACAACCCCCCCACCCAAAATAAAGTCTGACACTGTTTCCCCATCTATTTCCCATAAAGTGATGGGGCCAGTTTTCTGAATGTTGAGCTTTAAGCCAACTCTGGCACATAGCAGGCATTTAATAAATTGTGTTGTTGTTGGTGCCATTATTAATATTATTATTCTGAGTTGCTGATTCTGGGTCTATGAGTTTGAAGCTGTCCAGGTGGCTCTCAGTGGTAAAGAATCCACCTGCCAATGCAAGAGACAGGGGTTTGATCCTCTGGAGGAGGAAATGGCAAGCCACTCCAGTATTCTTGCCTAGAGAATCCCATAGATAGAGAAGCCTGGTGGGCTATAGTCCACGGGGTCACAAAGAGTAGGACACAACAGAGCATGCACACACACATTTCACTAAGTAGGAAAACGTCCCAAGAGTTGCCAAAACATTTTTCGTAGTCACTGTGCCCATTTAGAAAGTAAAGAAAAACTTTCCCAGGTGATAGTATGTATCAGTTCCAGGTCCAAAGGTCAAAACAGAGTTCTTTGCCTACTTGGCTCTCATTGGCACACACACACTTGGATGTCAACAAAAAGCACTGTAACAAGGTCTCATTGTGGTCACATTCCACTACTGTGTTACATGCTTTGCTGTGTCCCCTTAGCTTGACCCTCTCACTCCCAGAAAAAGCACAAATCTAAAAAAGATGAGCCGCTGACCTCAAACACTGTAGTAGATGCTACTGGTACATCCTCCAGATCCCTTTACCTGGCAGGTGTTCCCCTCTCCCGCTTGCTGCAGGTGGTGGCTGTAATGGCCTCACACTGGCATCTTTCTTGGTGGATTGCCTTTAGCCAGTGGGAACCACTTCACCTGGAGATGCTGGGAGGTTACGTGTGTGTGTGCTAAGTTGCTTCCATCAGGTCCACCTCTTTGTGACCCTATGGGCCAGGCTTCTCTGTCCATGGGATTCTGCAGGCAAGAATACTGGAATGGGTTGCCATGCCCTCCTCCAGGGGATTTCCAGACCTAGGGATCGAACCCACAACTCTTATGTCTCCTGCATTGGCAGGCAGGTTCTCTACCACTAGTGCCACCTGGGAAGCCCTTGGGAGGTTACATCCAAGGCCAATGACCAACTGTTTCAGGGGAATAAAATCTCAGTGTCTTTGACTTAATGCAGAACAGCCTGTATCGTACAATCATATACCATAGCTCCCCCATGGAGTCAGACTGAGGCTAGGCTTCAGCTGTACTGGATCTTTGCTTAACTTCTTTTTTTTTTCTTGGGGTATAGAGTTTTGGAGACTCCCTGTTGGCTCAGTGGTAAAGACTCCACTTACAATTCAGGAGCCACAGGAGACGCAAGTTCGATCCCTCAGTCAGGAAAATCCCCTGGAGGAGAGCATGGCAACCTACTACAGTGTTCTTGCCTGGAGAATCCCATGGACAGAGGAGCCCAGTGGGCTATACTTCGTAGGATCACAAAGAGTCAGACATGAGTGAATTGACTTAGCACGCACACACACATAGTTGCTTTAGAATGTTTTGTTAATTTCTGTGGTACAATGATGTGAATAAGCTATATGTATACATATATCCCCTCCTTCTGGGACCTCTCTCCCTGGCCCCCGACCCCCTAATCGCACCCATCTTCCTTCCTTGCCCTGTCCCACCTCCCTCACTTCTTTACAAGTTTCTCCACAGAGCACTCTACGAAATGAATCACATACCAAGACCCCCCATCTCAGGCTCAGTCTCTAGGAAGCAGACTCAAGATAATCACTCTAAGGCCTTTCAGCAAAGATGTAAAAAAAAATGCCTTCCATTTTCTTAAGAACTTTCTTGTCCCCATATCAACGATTTTGGTTTCAATAAGAGGTTACAAACCAAAGAGTGGTCAAGAAAGCAAAGCAAATGAGAGCCTTCCTGTGACAACTGGAGAGCTAGATAACCACAACAGGCCACTCTGCCGGTTTCTCGGCCTCACCGCCACGCTGAAGAGGAAAAGCCAACAGAGGAAATCATTTCCAAATGAAACTACGGGGGACGCAGTTCAAGAGAAAGGGAAGGCAGAATTAATATCAGCTGATCTTACCAGGAAACCACAGGCTGGTCTATGGAGTCTGCAGAATGGTGATTAAGAGCAGAGGCTCCAAAGTTAGACAATGTGGGTTTAAATCCTCAAGCTACCACTTACTAGCAGGGTGACTGGGCAAGTTACCTAACATTGTTGACCTTGGTTTCCCCACATAAATATGAAGATAATAATGACACATCTTTCTCGGGTATCATTATAAAGTGTGGACTAACATGTGTCTGGCACTAAAACAAGTGCCCATGACACTGTCTGTTGTCTTGGGTACTACAGGCCAGGTTATGTACTACGAAAAATATCTCCAAAATCTCAGGACACCAAAAGTTACTCCTTCTCTTACTACACTGGCTAGGGTAACGGAGTTGAGGCATACTAAATAGCCACCATCCCAAAGGTCAAGATGGAGTTAAGGCGGCTGAGCTAAAAGTCACACAGCAACTAAATGCTCTGATTCAGAAGTTACAGACCTCACTCTGACCCACAGTTCATTGGCTGGACTTGGTCACATGGCACCATCCTACAACAAAGGGTCCAGGAAGTACCATTCTACTATGATCAACGCGAGAAGACAACTGGTCACCTTGAGCAGCACCGAGGTCCTACTAGCCTGTGCTCAGCAGCTGCCCACATTTTCCATTTAAGTCTCACAGCCATCCTAAAATGTCAGGATTAGCATAGCTTCATTCTAAAATGCACATGCTAGCAAGGTAATGCCCAAACTCCTTCAAGCTGGGCTTCAGCAGTACATAACCAAGAACTTCCAGATGTACAAGCTGGATTTAGAAAAGATCCAGAGATCAAATTGTCAATGTCCACTGGATTATAGAGAAGCAAGGGAATTCCAGGAGAATATCTTTTTCTGTTTCATTTACTATGCTTAATCCTCTGACTGTGTGGATCACAACAAACTTTGCAAAATTCTTAAAGAGATGGGAACACCAGACCACCTAACCTGTTTCCTGAGAAACCTGTATGCAGGTTAAGAAGCAATAGTTGGAACCAGACAAGAAACAATGGACTGGTTCAAAATTGGGGAAGGATTACGACAAGGCTGTACATTGTCACCCTGCTTAGTTAACTAAATGCAGAGTACATCATGTGAAATGCCAGCCTGGATGACTCACAAGCTGGAATCAAGATACCTGGGAGAAATATCAACAACCTGAGATATTCAGATGATACCACTCTAATGGCAGAAATCAAAAAGAAACTAAAAAGTCTCTTGATGAGGTAAAAGAAGATTGAGAAAACTGGCTTAAAACTAACATTCACAAAACTAAGATCACAGCATCCAGTCTCATCACTTCATGGCAAATACAAGGAAAAAGTGGAAACAGTGACAGATTTTAATCTTCTTGAGCTCCAAAATCACTGCAGATGATGACTGAAGCCATAAAATCAAAAGGCGTTTACTCCTTGGAAGAAAAGCTATGACCAATCCAGACAGCATATTAAAAAGCAGAGACATGACTTTGCAAACAAGGGTCTGTATAGTCAAAGCTATGGTTTTTCCAGTAGTCATGTATGGATGTGAGAGTCGGACTATAAAGAAAGCAGAGAACTGAAGACGTAATTCTTTTGAACTGTGGTGCTAAAAGACTCTTGAGAGTCTCTTGGACTGCAAGGAGATCCAACCAGTCCATTCTAAAGGAGATCAGTCCTGAATATTCATTGGAAGGACTAATGCTGAAGCTGAAGTTCCAATACTTTGGCCACCTGATGTGAAGAGATGACTCATTGGTAAAGACCCTGATGCTGGGAAAGATTGAAGGCGGGAGAAGAAAGTGGCAGAGGATGAGATGGTTAGATAGCATCACTGACTCAATGGATGTGAATCTGAGCAAACTCTGGAGAAAATGAAGGACAGGGAAGCCCAGTATGCTGCAGTCAGTGGGGCCACAAAGAGTCAAACAAGACTTTGAGACTGAGGAACAACAACAAAATTAAGAAATTAAAGAATAGAGAAGTTAAGTAACTCACTTAAGGCCATATCACTAGGAGGAGGGCATGATGGCATCACCTGAAGAGGCACATGGAAACCCACTCCAGTACTCCTCCCTAGGGAATCCCATGGACAGAGGAGCCTGGCAGGCTGCAGTCCACAGGGTCACACAGAGTCGGACAAGACTGAAGTAGCTGAGCAGCAGCAGCAGCTCTATGAATACACACACAAGTACGAAAGCAGGGTCATCTTCTAGCAAAGCAACCTGGCAGCCACCCTGGCCCCAAGCTTGCACAGGGGCACCTTAGGAGCAACTGCTCTGGGAGACTCGCATTTTACACACATGTACATATGTATGGCCATTTTAGGGGGCTCCCCCAACACCATATGGGATCCCCCAGGGCTGTCTCCTTCAGGAGCTGCCATGCAATAACATTCTGAATTGTAAAATCCCACAGAATGGGCACTAATCACATACAGAATTTTAACAAGGCCAGGCTTTACATGAATTGTCGCAAATCCTAGCAGTAACTTTGTGGGCAAGTATCATTATCCTCACTTTACTGAGCAAGATTCTGACATGAGAGATTCAATTTATTTCCAAATATGATACAGCTAGTTCCCTGGTGGCTCAGCGGTTAAAGCGTCTGCCTCCAATGCGGGAGACCCGGGTTCAATCCCTGGGTTGGGAAGATCCTCTGGAGAAGGAAATGGCAATCCACTCCAGTATTCTTGCCTGGAGAATCCCATGGACTGAGAAGCCTAGTAGGTTACAGTCCACGGGGTCGCAAAGAGTCGGACACGACTGAGCGACTTCACCTCACCTCACCTCAGTCAAGGGTGGAACAGGGATTCCAACCTAGGTGGCTCTGATCCAATGACCAAAGGAAGGGCAGGGCCCTCTGAACCGAAACACCTCCCTTTTTCTGTGTCCGGGGCAACTGTTCAAAAACAGACCTCATCCTCCAAAAATCGAAAGAAAGAAATACTAACGACAAGTTCATTTCAGTCATTCATTATCAACATGCTTAGTGTCATGAAATCACACTATGATTTGAGAGACTAACTTCCAAGTAGTTGATTATCTAGAGTTTACAGACAGGGAGGAAAAAGCTGACGCTGATATTAAATCTCCTACCATGGGCTAAGCTTGTTGAAGTGGCTATTTCTATTATCCCCATTTACAGATTAGGAAAGCTAGACCTGACAAGATCAAGTGAATTACCCAAAGTCGCAAAGGGAGGAAGTGTCAGCTTTGTCTACCGAGCTGCCTTGGCCATGGTCAAGGAGAAGGAATCAGTGGTCAGTGGTACTCAGGGCAGGAGGCCCCGACTCCTCATCTAGCAGCCCCATCTCATACACCTCAACTCTGTGTCCAGTGGAGTTTCAACCATTCCTGGCCTCTTTTTCTTCATTCTTACAGAGAGGCTGCCAGAAATTCACATCTTTCAGTTTAGGAGGCTTCTCTTCCCCAACTGAAACCTCCCTCAAGACTTTTCTCTTCACTTGAATCCAGTGTTCCAGCTCAGCCCTCCTGACATCAGCTGCTCCCACCCACACATCTCCCCATATGCTGATATCCAACCAACACCATCTGTAGGACTAAAGATGTTCTGGGTCCCTCTGCTTGAAATAAGAACCCTGACTCAGGAGTGAAAGAACTGCAGGGCCAATTGAAAGAGCCAATTTACGTGTTATCGTCTCTTCAGCCACTCCTTCCTAGTCTCCATGGCACTGAGCCTACAGGACACATATTGATTGGTAAGGAGAGTTAGGGGGTATGTATCTTGTGGGTGCTGTTGTCCCTGGAGAGAGGGAAAATACTGTCTGAAGAAGCTAAGATGTACGTCATCACTCAGGAGTTTCCAGTGAAGGAGTCATCACCTTTCTCCAGGGTGAACTGGCTTGCCTTGAGGATTCACTGGTCACCCCCTCCCATTCCATCCTTATACCAACTGGCTGAAGGTAACCAGTGTAACTTCCTTTCTGAACACAGTGACTGCTCCAGGAAGAAGCAGGCAACCTAGAAGGGTCAATAAAACAAAAGCCCAGGATTCTTTTTCTGATCATTTACAAAAGGAGTTCTTTTATCACCCTCCCCCAACCCCAGACAGAAGCCAAGCAGAGTGAGGTTTGCAGCTGCTGCATTAACCGCGTGATCATAAGGCAAGAGGAGAACAGGACCAACTTGAAAGAGGAGAACATGAAACTTGGCAATGTCATACGAAACTGCATCAAGCTGTACCTCAACCAGAACAACTCCTAGACTCTCTCCCTATGGACTCCACTCAGTTCCGTTCAGTCCCTCAGTTGGGTCTGACTTTTTCTGACCCCATGGACTGCAGCACACCAGGCTTCCCTGTCCATCACCAATTTCCAGAGCTTGCTCAAACTCATGTCCATCGAGTCAGTGATGCCATTCAACCTTTTCATCCTGTGTCATCCCCTTTTCCTCCTGCCTTCAATCTTTCCCAGCATCAGGGTTTTTTCAAATGAGTCGGCACTTTGCATCAGGTGGCCAAAGTCCTGGAGCTTCAGCTTCAGCATCAGTCCTTCCAATGAATATTCAGGACTGATTTCCTTTAGGATTTGACTGGTTGGATCTCCTTGCAGTCCAAGGGACTCTCAAGAGTCTTCCCCAACACCACAGTTCAAAAGCATCAATTCGTTGGTGCTCAGCCTTCTTTATAGTCCAACTCTCACATCTATACATGACTACTGGAAAAAACATAGCTTTGTCTAGACAGATCTTTGTTGGCAAAGTAATGTTTCTGCGTTTTAATAGGCAGTCTAGGTTGGTCATAGCTTTTCTTCCAAGGAACAAACTGTCTTTTAATTTCATGACTGTAGTCACCATCTGCAGTGATTCTGGAGCCCAAGAAAATAAAGTCTCACTGTTTCCATTGTTTCCCAATCCATTGGCCATGAAGTGATGGGACCAGATGCCATGATCTTTGTTTTTTGAATGTTGAGCTTAAGTGAGTTTTTTCACTCTCCTGTTTCACTTTCATCAAGAGGCTCTTCAGTTCCTCTTCACTTTCTGCCATAAGGGTGGTGTCATCTGCATTTCTGAGGTTATTGATATTTCACCTGGCAATCTTGATTCCAGCTTGTGCTTCATCCAGCCAAGCATTTCACATGATGTACTCTACATATAAACTGAAATAAGCAGAGTGATAATACACAGCCTTGATGTACTCCTTTCCCAATTTGGAACCAGTCCATCGTTACATGTCCAGTTCTAACTGTTGCTTCTTGAACTGCATACAGATTTCTCAGGAGGCAGGTCAGGTGGTCTGGTATGCCCATCTCCTGAAGAATTTTCAAGTTTGTTGTGATTCACACACTCAAAAGGCTTTGGTGTAGTCAATAAAGCAGAAGTAGATGTTTTTCTGGAATACTCTTGCTTTTTCAATGATCCAACGGATGTTGGCAGTTTGATCTCTGGTTCCTCTGCTTTTTCTGAATCTAACTTTAACATCTGGAGGTTCTTGGTTCACATACTGTTGAAGCATCACTTGGAGAATTTTGAGCATTACTTTACTAACATGTGAGATGACCGCAATTGTGTGGTAGTTTGAGCATTCTTTGGCATTGCCTTTCTTTGGGATTGGAATGAAAACTGACCTTTTCCAGTCCTGTGGCCTCTGCTGTGCTTTCCAAATTTGCTGGCAAATTGAGTGTAGCATGTTAACAGGATAATCTTTTAGGACTTGAAATAGCTCAGCTGGAATTCCATCACCTCCACTAGCTTTGTTTGCAGTGATGCTTCCTAAGGCCCACTTGATGTGGGACTCCAGGATGTCTGGCTCTAGGTGAGTGCTCACACCATCATGTTTATCTGGGTCATTAAGATCTTTTTTGTACAGGTTTTCTGTGTATTCATGCCACCTTTTCTTAATATCTTTTGCTTCTCTTAGGTCCATACTGTTTCTGTTCTTTATTGTGCCCATCTTTGCATGTAATGTTCCCTTGGTATCTCAAATTTCCTTAAAGGATCTCTAGTCTTTCCCATTCTAATGTTTTCCTCTAGGGACTCCACTAATATTCCCTTCTGACTTAAAGTAGTTTGGGTTGGCCCAGACACTTACAATCAAAACAGTCCTAATAGAGTATCATAAATTAAAAAAGGTCTCTGGGTCATCATGTCTAAGTCAAAATAGGGGAGATTGAGGTTTACCTGCCCAACTATTAACATCTCCCTCCACCTGGGTGCCATTTTATTGCCTACTGCCCTGAAGCCTCATGAGCAGAACTGGCTTTGGGAAAATCAAGAAGCAAGCCCAGAGAACCCCCAATGTTCTGCTTTCTTAGGTTCTGCTCTTTCCCACCTCAGGTGCCAAATGCTAAATTCATATCATATCATATCATATCATATCATAAATGCCAAACGCTAAATTCATATCATGATGTTACAGACTTTTGTCCCTTCACAGGGGTTGCTAAATTTGGCAAGAAGGAGAAAACTATGCTTATTTCAGAGGAGGAGTAAAGGTCCATTTAGGGAGAGCTTGAGTCTACAGCCAGTAGAAATGTTCAGATACGAGCATCTCCCTGACCACACTCTCTCTGCTCTCCCACTGTCTTGTACATATATTATCTCTGCAAATCTGAGGCAAAGCACTAAATGACCTGCTGTTCGTTTTCTCCCCTGTGGACAGGGATAAGAGTCTCACAGAGGTGCCGTGACAATGTAATGACTCAACCACATGGAGCACATGGATGGTGCCTGGCAGAGGGTAAGGACCATCTATGCCAGGACCATCTATGTTCTCGTTATTCTTAGGATGGACGCTACCATCTAGACTGCATACTCCGGGCAGCAGATGATATGACTTAACTTTTCTATGAATTATTATAATCAGCCCAGGGTCTGGCTCTAGGAGTGTGAACTGAGCAGCCCTTGGCAGGGCTGCTGTAAAGAGATTCTTGTATGTATGTTTCATCTCATGGTCTTATGAATGGATCTCTAATAATGGAATTCCAAGACCTAAAGTAGGGCATGTGGAAGAGATTCTTGGCAAGTCACCCATGCTCACTGGGATAGTTCCTATTAATGGTTGAGAAACAAACAAGTTGGTTGGAACAGCTGCACAGAAACAGCTCTCTGAGCCTGTGATGGAATCCCCATTCCACTCTAGAAACCTCCATCTTAACCTGGCTTATGACTATGGTTGAACATGTTTCTTCATTTCTCCAGCATCCAGAAATCTTCCTACCTTGAGAACTGTTACACTCAAGAGAATTTTCTGATGTTTGTCTTGCAGCATCCTAAAATCAGCTCCTCAGAGGCACCTACAGAACACGCTTGTTCTTCAGTCCCTTGGCTGCCAGCAAACCAGTAGAGAGTTGTGAGCTGTCAGTTAGGGGGTTCTGTTTTTAGAGGAAAGGAACCTTGAGCAAAGATACTGTAAAAGAAAATCAGTCACAAGTCTACTGTGGGGAGGGAGGAAGTTCTGATGGAGAAAAAGATTCTCCACCAAAGAAAGCAAGCATTTTCAGGTGCTAAATTTCTCTTGCGTGTGGACTACTAGTCCTATACAGTGTTAACAATCTCTTCTATCATCTTTTTGTTCTGAAATATGCTCGGAGAATCAGGAGTATGAACAGGTAATTCAGTTGGGTAAGTAAACTGCCTCTCCTCCCTGCCAGGCTGTTAAGTGGGCACTGCTAGCATTGCATGGCCTTCCCTGGTGGCTCAGCTGGTAAAGAATCTGCCTGCAATGCGGGAGACCTGGGTTCAATTCCTGGGTTGGGAAGATCCCCTGGAGAAGGGAAAGGCCACCCACTCCAGTATTCTGGCCTAGAGAATTCCATGGACTGTATGGAAAGAGTCAGACATGACTGAGCCACTTTCACACTTCACTTCTAGCATTGCATGGGCTTAGATTAAATTTCCCAGAGGCCGGCTAAATGAGGATGGTGAAATGACAGCTCAGAAAAGTAGAGAAGGGTATCTCCCTCAAGACATCGGAAGACTTGGCAATAGTCTTCCCTATAGAAACAAGCAACTTGGCTGGCATGTACTTGTTCAGTTCAGCCAGTTCAGTTGCTCAGTCATGTCCAATTCTTTGCAACCCTTAGACTGCAGCACACCAGGCCTCCCTGTCCATCACTAACTCCCGGAGTCCACCCAAACTCATGTCCACTGAGTTGATGATGCCATTCAACGATCTCATCCTCTGTCATCCCCTTCTCCTCCTGCCTTCAATCTTTCCCAGCATCAGGGTCTTTTTTCAAATGAGTCAGTTCTTCACATCAGGTGGCCAAAGTATTGGAGTTTCAGCTTCAACATCAGTCCTTCCAGTGAACATCCAGGACTGATTTCCTTTAGGATGTACTGGTTGGTCCAGAAAAACATCTATTTCTGCTTTATTGACTATGCCAAAACCTTTAACTGTGTGGATCACAACAAACAGTGGAAAATTCTGAAAGAGATGGGAATACCAGATCATCTGACATGCCTCTTAAGAAATCTGTATGCAGGTCAGGAAGCAGCAATTAGAACTGGAGATGGGACAACAGACTGGTTCCAAATAGGAAAAGGAGTACATCAAGGCTGTATATTGTCATCCTGCTTATTTAACTTATATGCAGAGTGCTTGTTAAGCATCTCTATAAAATGTGGTGGGGGTGGGGGAAGTGACTTCATGGTAGGTGGCAGGGAAGAGGACCTAATTCTTTCCCATAAATATTCATAGAAATACCGACCCAGGCCTATCTCACAAACAGAAGAAGTTTAGGAACTCAGAGCCTAAATGTTTCACTGAATTTCAGCTGTCTCATTATCTCATTCCTCATTCACAAAAACCACTGGTAGAGAACTCTTTATGCCGTGCACAGCGAGGCAGCAATTATGAGAGTCCAGAGAGGGATGAGGCATCGCTGGAATGGTGGGCGG
>SJXQ01002176.1:35831-182969 GCA_006408695.1 Aepyceros melampus
ACGGTGTAGGTTTAAGAGGAATTTGGATATAAGATCAGTTGGACTTTGTTGGTTGATGGGATGTGTAAAGGCAGCACAGAGGGCCTAAGCATCAGAGAAAAGAGAGCCAAAGACACGGGAGCCAGGATGATCCCCTGGTGTGACGGGGGGTGACTCCCTGCACAAAGGAGCTGAGCCCTGCTGGAAGAAGCTCAGAGGATGACTGCAGCCTGGAGCACAAAGAGTCGACACTCAAAACTCCTGATGCCCGTCTGATTCCTGGCTGTAATTCTATCAACCACCGAGTCACTTCTGTAGCCCTTTGCACCTGCTAAATCTAATCTGACTCAAACTCGGGCAGGAATGGCCTTCCAAAGGCTACCCTGGGCTTCTCCACTAGAATAACAAAGCTGGAATGTAAAATAATTCTATCTGAGGAAGAAAGAGAAGAAAAACTCTGCTGGGGGCTTACTAGCAGTCAGACACGGGGTTGCCTGCTTTCTTGTTTGATCCTCACAAACGGGGAAGGAACTCTCACCCTCCACTTTACAGATAAGGCTCAGAAATTAATTTGTTAAAAGAAGTCAAGTGAATAACAGTAGACACGGAGACCAGACCAAAGTCATATCTCCTGATTTCTGCTATGACAATATTCTTTCTCATTACCCGTGGAGCTTTTCTGAAAAGAAAAAACACATGAGCTCTATGTTTTGATGGGCCAGATACTGAACTTCCTACTCATGACTTCAGCATAAACCTCCAGATGCATAAGTCCCTTGAGAAAACCTAGGCATTAGTTACTAGAGGGTCAGTGAAACAATAAATGTCGTATCCTCCTAGGATACTCAACAGGTTCCCAGTTCTTGAGACCTTCTCTCCCTCTCCTGACAGCTTGCTTTATCCCTGAGCAGATGGTGACCTATACAACCCAACTTATACTGCAGCTGGTGGTCAGGAACCAACATCAGTGGACTTTCAGGGTACAGAGTTTATGCAGCCCCAGAGCAGAAAGGGGGAATCTTGGGAGTAACCAGGGGAAGGACACCACCCATTTCCACTGATATGACCCACCCTCCTCGGTACACTTGGGCGTCCCCAGTGGCTTAGATGGTAAAGAATCTGCCTGAAATGCAGGAGAACTGGGTTCGATCCCTGGGTTGGGAAGACATCTGGAGAAGGGAATGGCTCCCCACTCTAGTATTCTTGCCTGGAGAATTCCATGGACAGAGAAGCCTGATGGGCTACGGTTCATGGGGGTCCCAAAGAGTCGGACATGAATGAGCAACCAACACTTTCTCTAGGTATACTTACTCCTGCCTCATTATTCTAAGACCCCCGTGGAGCCCAAGAGGGAACTATCAAGTTGCAACATGTTGGTGAGAGGGCGGTGGTAAGAGGTCCCAGCTGGCAGAGGCACAGCTTCAGGACTAGCATCCTGACCACTGACCCAGACCCCCCACCCCTAGTTGCCACCACTGCCCCCTTGCCTCTCTAGGGCCTCTGCTGCGGGATGCTAGTGGGCGGCCAGGCGTCCATCCTCCCGTCTCCCACCCTGACTTTCCTCTGGGGAATTTGCCTCTCTGCTTGCTTCCCCCAGGCGCCTTGGGTGAAGGTGCTGAATGGTCTGTTAGCCTGTCTTTCCCTGACCACGGTTGGGTCCAATGAGAGAATATGAGCTCAGGAACCATGGTGGGGGGCGGGGGGGTGGTCTTGAAACTCATCCCTCAGCCAGCCGGGAAGGGGCCCAATGCTGCTGGCTGGAAGGTTCAGAGGCAATGGGCAGATCCTGAGGAAAAAGTCAACACAGCAGGAGACAAGATCAGACTGAGAAAAGTCCAGACCTGGGTCACGTTATCTGATCTTCTCAATTACATGAGCCAACAAACCGTTTTTTGTTTAAACTAGTTCAGACTGAGCTTCCTTGTCATCTGCTTAAGGCCCACCTTAATTTCTACTCCCTAAGTAAACCTTTCAACCTTAACATGTCTTATAAAAGAATCTTTTCTGAAGGTGCCTTTCCTGACAAGATGTGTGCTGAAACATACCCGTACTTCAAAGTAAACAGGTTTTAATTATGAATCACCTACTCACTAGCTATGAAATCTTAGGTAAGGTGAAAACATGTATCTCAGTACCCTTGTAGGTGAAATGGGATAAAACTCTTTTCTCTCCCAAGAGAAATAAGAGACCATGGAAAGCACCTGCTATGTGGGGGGCAGAGTGAACTTCTTGGGGGAAGATACCCCTGCAGCTGACTCCCAAGCACACAAGGACTCCACGCCCTACACACAGCAGATGTTAAGTCAATATTTCTGCATAGGCTGAGAGAATGATTGTATCCCTCCCTCAGCTCCAGGTCAGAACCTGGGAATATGAGCCGAGCCAAGTCAACCCAGTATGGGGAGCATCTGTCCACAATTCGCTTGGCTTCCAGCCAAGCTCCCAGCTCTGGCAGTTGCAGGAATTCATCAGCTTACCTGGAGTCCCCCTCCCCATCCGCAGCACTCACACTAAAGGCAATTCAAGCTCCAGGCAGCTCCTTTCCTGTAAACTGTGGCCAGTGACAAACACACTGAGCAGAGGAAGAAGTGATCGGTGATAATAGAATATTTTAGTAGCCGAAAAAGAAATAATAGAATATTATATTAAGTAGGAACTTCCCTGGTGGCTCAGACGGTAAAGCGTTTGCCTACAATGCAGGAGACCCGGGTTCAATCCCTGGGTCGGGAAGATCTCCTGGAGAAGGAAATGGCAACCTACTCCAGTATTCTTGCCTGGAAAATTCCATGGACAGAGAAGCCTGGTAGTCCACAGTCCATGGGGTCGCAAAGAGTTGGACACGACTAAGCAACTTGACTGACTGACTGATATTAAGTAGGGAGACCATGGTAAGGGAGACCATGCTTTTCCTGTTTCAAATACAGGGAGAAAAAGTAAGCAAAGCACCATGTGGCTATAAAAGAGCAGCCCAGGCTCAAGGAGGAAGGACCACTCAGTCAGCTGCTTTCTCACTTCCCAAGGGCAAACTTCAACCAGCCCTCCATGGATGACTCAATCACCTGTGCCACTGTTACCTGTCTTTTGCTGGAGGAGGGCTGAGCATCTGTCTACTTTTCAGCATGTCTGCAGTATCGAGTATGAGGCTGGTGGAAGAGGAAGTCGAAATAAATGCTTAAATCAAGAATTATAGTTACTCTTAAATTTCAGCCATCTGTAGGTGATGTCACCGCAGAATCACAGATCGACCTGTGGATGAAGGCTTATCTTTTGTCATTTTTATCTCTAATGATGCTCTCTTACATGAAGTCTGTCTTATAACCTGCCTTAAATTCTCCTAGAACCAGGTGGCTAATAAACAAGAGACAGACATAGAAGGATGGACAGATAGACACATAGATACGCACACAGGCTCTGTGTGTTATATCTCCCTGTCCCATGCTTCCACTTGAGAATATTATTCTACTATTCAGCAGAACTCATATCTTCATCACTTAGCAATTACCATCATCCTTTCTCATTACTCCATCTTGTCATTCTAAGGATCATCTAGCATATGAATCTGAACTCACCCCCAAATAACACATGTGGGCACTAATATTCCATCAACATGTATTTATGGAGCATTCGCTCTGATCCACACACTGAATGAGGCACTGTTCCTCATTCCCTCAAGCCAGTCACCGACATCCTAATAATTATCTCCAGAGTCATATTATGATTTCTATGCAGCTCCGGAATAGTACAATATTGACTTTCTCCCCTGTAATTTCCTATTCCCTCACTCCTATCCCTTGCCTGGACATTCCGTTGCTCCCAAGAAAGTTAACCCAGGTGCCTCTGGAAATTGGGAGGCTATAGTCAACATCTGGTACACCAGGGGAATGTGTTTGTCTCAGCCCAGCTCAAAATAGTATCTGACAAGCCTGAATCACACAAGTTCTGAAAAATTCACAAGAAATCACCTAAGAAATCTATAGCTGCCTCCTCCAATTTCACTCCCTGTCTGGCTGCTTATTGACTCCTACAGCCTGTATTGACAGCGTGCAACCCTGCTTCTGTCTGCCTGCTCCCATGCAGTGGTAACTAAACAAGCAGGAAAAAAAAAAAAAAAGAAAGAAAAGAAAAACAAGGAAGATCACAGCTCTCACTCAGAGACCCTGTCCTGGAGCTGGGCACCAGCCTGGAGGCAAAATCTCCAAGCAAATGGGAGATTTCATAGACAGAAAATGCCTGAGTCCCCTTCCCTTTCTTTCATTCATCCCCCTACCCCTTCCCCCAGGGCCACGTAGTTCGTTTGGCTGCTGCAAACCTCTGCTCCACATTTAAGCTTCCAGATACCACTTTTGCAACAATAAAACATGTCTGATGTAAAGCGAAGTGGGTACAGCCCACCCCCACTGCAGCTCTCAAATCTTTATTTTTAAAGGTGACCTGAAAGACTTACCTGTGAAGCTTGAGTTAATTTCACGGCAGAAACGGAAGTGCAGGGTACATTTCTCTAGGAACGCACCACCTCGGGGAGCCGAAACCGCGAAGAGAGGGACCACCACATTGCCTAAGCCCTCTGGTCCTGTGTCTCTCCCGGAGCAATTGATAATCTCACTAACACCTACAACAGTGTGCAGGAAGCTGCCTTCTAACACCGCCCTCGGTGTTCGTGATTTTGCAACTCTCTCACCCTTCAAATCGTAGTGCAGTGCTGGCAATTAGAAACCTGCACACATCTGGGGCCTGGGATGGGGTGCTTTGTGCATACACTGGAAGCTGCAGCTAGCAAGGGGGGGACTCTGGCCAGCCTTGTCCTCTCTCTGGGGATTTACTTGAATCTGCAGATGGTGTCATACCAAACCTGTCTCCTTGCTCAGTGTGAATCACCTACTCAGGAAGTCACATGGACCCAAGATTCCCAGAATGAGAGCTCTGTTCTGGGAAATACTGGGGATATCTACTCTCCTATTAGCCACAGCCTTTAAATAACTATTTTGATCAGAATGCATGACTAGAGAGGATATTGTGAAGTGAAGCTGCTATTGCAGTGAGCAGAAAAGAAGTCAGGGAAAAAGCCAGCATGCTTCCTATGGCAAACCGTTTCCTGGGGCCCCTACATCCTATTGGCTGGTTCAGAATTTCAGATAGCTGCAAACATCTGGAATACTCCGCAACAAACGCAAGGGTCTTGAAATTCTCTTGTTTCAGACCTATGACCTAGCAGTCCTCTTCTCTAACCTAACCCCAGGGTTCACTGAGCTCCCAAGGATATTTTAGATTGTATCTGTCATGCCTTCGCTCCTACCTTAGACAAGAAGCAGAAATGAGGGGGATAGGGTGCTATGTATGGATTTCTCATCTTGTGTTGCTAACAAATATAGACTCAGTTATTACCTAAACCCCTCAGAGGGAAGGAGCATCTTCTTTATTACTTCTTACTAATAGTGTTAACAACAACATTATAATAGAAGAAGTTGGCATTTGTTATGCTGGAAGTATTGTTCATAGCACTTTCCATGCATCATCTCATGCAATGTCCTAACAGCTTTGTGAGACCCATCTACCCATGGACCTCGTATTCTCCCTGTTTTAGAAATGAGAATGCCTGGCAGTAGAGATGCTAAGCAAGTTGCCCATGGTCACATGGCTAAGCATGGTTTCAAGATGGATATCCAGTCCCCTCTAACGTCAGAACACTGCGCTGTTCCACCACATTGAGGAGGCATTCAGAGTAATCATTCATATCCCGGACTCATTCATATCCTTCATACTTGAAATCTGTGGCCATTTATGTATTACTCACCTTCAGGATACTCTTCTGTTACAGAAGAGATCTGTTAAAGAATATCACCATATGCTTGAGATCTGAGAAAGAATGGCAAAGTTTTTTAAAAGAACAAACTTCTTTTAAGCACCTGGGCAGCACCTTCTTGCTTATAATTCATGTAAGTATAAATTGCCTAAGAATCATGACATATTCGATTTAAAAAAATATACCACTTAATAAATCATTGCTAGTACTTAGTACTTTGTCACTCAGTCGTGTCCGACTCTTTGTGACCCCATGGACTGTAGCCTACCAGGCTCCTCCCTCCATGGGATTCTCCAGGCAAGAGTACTGGAGTGGGTTGCCATTTCCTTCTCCAGGGGATCTACCCAACCCAGGATCGAACCCAGGTCTTCTGCATTGCGGGCAGACACTTTAACCTCTGAGCCACCAGGGAAGCCCATAAATCATTGCTGTCAATACTAAATTCTTGAATGTGGTTTTTTTAAAGTAATCACTTATTCTGACTTTTCACTAATTCAGACTTTTTTGTTATCAAATGATAAAGGTCTGCTTGTAGACATTTTCTTCAGAGATGTTTAATACACATAATATCCTCAGAGAAGATGGAAAGCATCAATCCCTTCACTTTATGGACATTCAGAAGAACACACATAGACCCTTTCGAGGGCAGCGGCACCCAGCACACAACATACAATGTACAAAAGCCACATCGCTCAGAACAATTCAACATCCGCTCACCACGTGCAGGAAGACAAAAACACCATTCTAAAGAGCAACATAACTCTCTAAAGCTCTGTGGCTTTGGAATCCAGCAAACCAAGTTCTCAAATTTACTAGTTTAATCTGGCCAAGGCATTGAAGGTGAAGGTTAAGGTGAAATCGCTCAGTCGTGTCCGACTCTTTGCGACCCCGTGGACTGTAATGTACTAGGTTTCTCGGTCCATGGGATTCTCCAGGCAAGAATACTGGAGTGGATTGCCATTTCCTTCTCCAGGGGATCTTCCCGACCCAGGGATTGAACCCGGGTCTCCCGCATTGGAGGCAGACACTTTAACCGCTGAGCCACCAGGGAAGACCAAGGCATTAAAAGTTACTAAAACTAGTTACTGATAAACTGATGACTATGTTCCTCTGTCAAGCATTGCCTTCTGAACTCTGCTGACTAGCTCGGCTTGTCAGACCAAGGAGTTAAGTATGACTTATAGATTTAATCCTTATGTGGGCCAGTTAGCTTCATACAAGGTAGAAAGTGGTCCGTGGCCAGACACTGGCTGTTTGCATGAGCAAAGAGACATAACTTCTGCCTTTCATTATAAAAATTTGAGGAAGGGAAGAGTGGAGACAGCATCTCCACTTTGAAGACAGCAACCAACACTAAATTCATACAACCATGTACAAATTCATAATAATGAGGTTTAATTAAAAATGTCTATAAAGCATAATGTGCAGTCCAGGCATTGAGTAGGAGAAAAGCTTTCAAGACCCTTCACCTTCTCACCTTGGATTTCTCTGAAATCCAAGCCCTTCTGGGACCCTTAGACCTGTGTAATTTTTTACTACCTCTCCCAATGTCTGTAATCCCATGAAATAAACTAAGTACTTGCCAGTTAATAGATTGACCGTTAGGTAAAATTTCTAGAAAAGATTCTCATAAAGCTCACGTAGGAAAAAACCATCACCCCTTTAGTAGAGGAGGATGTTAGATCCTAAAAACACAGTAAAATTACTACCAGATAAAGGAAGAAGCACAAACTTTCTTTAGAGGTCATGGAAATTTTCAGACTTCATCTATCTGCCTTTTCTCTATTGTATTAGGAATAGAATGGATGGAGGGGAAAACTATCACTTCTTGGCTCCAAGGTCAGCTCATAAGAAGAGACTGCTATATTCCTGTTTCTGTGGAAATTTTCTCTTAAAGAAGGAAAATATCTTTTCAACCATGACTACATCATCCCCTTTAATATTCCTAGTAGAATAAACAAAAATGTTTTGCAGTTATTTCTTTGTAAATACTCAAAACTGAGAGAAAAGGGGAAAAAAACAAAATTCAATATAGCCAATTATTACAGTGAATGTACTGTAGAGGAAAGGCTCTGGAAATTTTCCCTTAGTTGTAATTAACTCTAGTGTCCCCCTGAAACTATGAGTATCTTGAGGGAAGAGCCTCTCCTCTGCTCTGCATTTTTGCAGAGGATTTGTTTCTACTGTTCCACAAACAGGGCAATTCAATGGCTAGAGGTAACATTGACAAGAGCAGTTAAAGACCATGACAGGGGGTGTCCCTGGTGGTCCTGTGGTTAAGATTTTGAGTTCCAGTGCAGTGGGTTCAAGTTTGATCCCTAGTGGGGGATCTAAGATCCCAAATGCCCTTCAGTCAAAACACCAAAATATAAAACAGGAGCAATACTGTAAAAAATTAATAAAGACTTTAAAAATGGTCCATATCAAAAAAATCTTTAAAAAAAAAAAAGACCATGTCAGTGCTGTGAACTTTCCAAGGATCTAGTCAAATAAGAGTGATAGCAAATACAAATTTTATCAAAAATAGGCAATGCATAGCCAGCTATTAAGGCTCAATTAAGCACGGGTTTATAAGGCAGTAGTTAAAAGTTGAGTGCAAGAGGAGTATAGATGGGTAGTGTAGAGTAGTGGAGAAGGCAATGGCACCCCACTCCAGCACTCTTGCCTGGAAATCCCATGGACGGAGGAGCCTGGTGGGCTGCAGTCCATGGGGACGCTAAGAGTCGGACACGATTGAGCGGCTTCACTTTCCCTTTTCACTTTCATGCATTAGAGAAGGAAATGGCAACCCACTCCAGTGTTCTTGCCTGGAGAATCCCAGGGACAGAGGAGCCTAGTGGGCTGCCATCTATGGGGTCGCACAGAGTCGGACACGACTGAAGTGACTTAGCAGCAGCAGCAGTATGGAGTAGTTAGAGGCTGGTACCAAAATATGTGAAAACAGGAGAGAGGTTTAAGGCCATTAGGAGCAGTAAAACACAGAGATGGAAAATTCACATCCACTGAGCCAGAGACTTTAAGGACAGTCCAGTATCTCAGCTTTCTGGGAGCTTTACCCTGAGTCCCTAGAGAGTCAGTCTATAACTGGCCATCAGATGGTCCTTCACTTATTAGACATTTATCAAGTGCTTTGGTGTTTTCAGAACAAATGCACAGACTTCCAGCCTTGCACTTCAGAGAAGATGGAGTGGACAGCCCTGTTCCTATTCCTTCTTTGGTGGTGGTGATTCAGTCATTACGCTGAGTCTGGCTCTTAAGACCCCATAGGCCGTAGTCCCCCAGGCTCCTCTGTCTATGGGAATCTCCAGGCAAGAATACTGGAGTGTGTTGCTGTTTCCTTCTCCATTCCTCCTATTAAGTACAATTAAAACCCAATACATGATATATAAAATAAGCATAAATAGACTGTGAATGGTAGAAGAAGGTAGAATGAGTAGGGAGTTGAGGCCCTAAAGAATGACCTGTCTGTGAGTTCTCTGAGTTTTCTTTCTATCTCATATGTTACAGACTACATGCTGGGGAAACTGGACATAGAAACACCATAGGGTGCAAATAAAAAAAAAAAAAAAAATCAAGCCAGAGACCCAAACAAGGTCTGGCAAGGCAGATAACTTTGACAAAGTAACTGCTGTACCCTAGCCAAACACTATAAGAACGAAGAGTGGTTTCACCCCTACCCAGATCAGCAAAGAGCAAGTGAAGAATCTAAAACTCCACCCTTGCCAGGCTGCAATGAGGCATCTCAACTTGCCCATCCATGCGGTATCAGAGAAGGCCAGTGGGAGACAAAACTTTCACCTCTGCCATGGAATAACAAAATCCCCTATTGTCACGGTGGCAAATGAGAGCTGCATGTGGAGCCTGAATTTTTTTACAACAAGCAATCACTCTCTATCCCCTCTGGCTTTGTGTAAGAGGAGACCTTTTACCCCATCTTGCAGTAAGAAAGCAACTCCTTCACTATCATCTCAGTATTAGTAAAGGCTAGTGGGGAGTTGGGGCTCCAAACCCTTCCCAAGGGTAAGGAGCCCCACCCTCAAGTATCAAGGATGAGAAGAGAACCTATATTTGCACCTGGACTGGGCAATAAGGAGGTGGCTTCCTGCACCATTCCCTAACACAGCAATGTCAGACATAGCCAGGTAAACCATAAAGTTTAAATAAAATCCAAAGTCTCAAAACATAGAAACAAAATGCTCAGATTGCAATTGAAGATTTAGGAGTAACAACAGCAAGAACCAAGACAATCTCAAACTGAATGAAAGGAGAAATCAGTAGATGTCAACAGTGAGAGATAATAGAAACATTAGAATTATCTGACGAAGATTTTAAAGTGGCTGTCATGAAAGTGCTTCAGTGAGCACTTATAAACACATTTGAAGCAAATGAAAAATTAAAGAGTCTCAACAGAGAAATTAAAATATCAGCAAATAAAAAGGCATATAAATAAGAACAAAATGGACATTTTAGAACTGAAAAACACAGTAATTAAACCAAATGAAAAGCTCAGTGGATGGCACAACAGCAGAATGGAGGACACAAAGAGGGAAAAAAAATCAGTGAAGTGGATGACAGAACAATATAAATTACCTAATCCAAGCAAGAGAGAGAAAAGAGACAGGAAAGATGAGCAGAGCCACAGGGACCTGTGCACTAAAACAAAAGACGTAACATTTATTATGCTATTAAAGTCCCAGTAACATTTATTATGCTATTAAAGTCCCAGGAGAAGAGGGGAAGGGAAGCATGGCTGAAAAAAAAGTCAAAAGAGTAATGACTTACACCTTCCCAAATATGGTCAAAGATATTGACCAATAGATTCAAGATGAATGAACTGCAAGCAGATTGAATTTTAAAAATCCACACAATGACACATATGATAGACTAAATGGTGCTCCTTGGATTCCTATGTGGAAGCTCTAACCCTCATTGTGACTATATTTGGAAATAAGGCTCTTAGGAGGTAATTAAGCCAACTCATTGAAAAAGAGATTCTGCTGCTGGGAAAGACTGAGAGCATGAAGAGAAAGGGGCAACAGAGGATGAGATGATTGCATGGCATCATCAACTAAATGGACATGAGTTTGAGCAAACTTCAGGAGAGACTGAAGGACAACGAAACCTGGCATGCTGAAGTCCATGAGTTCACAAAGCATTGGACATGGCTGAGCAACTGATTAAGTGCTGTTTAAGACCAATTCACTTAACAACAAAGGTTGCTGCTAAGTCGCTTTAGTCGTGTCCAACTCTGTGCGACCCCATAGATGGCAGCCCATCAGGCTCCCCTGTCCCTGGGATTCTCCAGGCAAGAACACTGGAGTGGGTTGCCATTCCCTTCTCCAATGCATGAAAGTGAAAAGTGAAAGTGAAGTCACTCAGTCGTGTCCAGCTCCTAGCGACCCCATGGACTGCAGCCCACCAGCCTCCTCCATCCATGGGATTTTCCAGGCAAGAGTACTGGAGGGGGCGCCATTGCCTTCTCCCAACAACAAAGGTTAAGTGAGTTCATATGGGTGGGGTTCTAATCCTATAGGATTACTGTCCTATTCGAAGAGAAAGAAAGAGATCTCTGTCTCTGCCCTACATGGACTTAGCAAGAAGGCAGCAGCCATCTGAAAGTCAGGAAGAGAGCTCTGACTAGAACCCAAATACGCTTGCACCCTCATCTCAGACTCCAGAAGTGTGAGAAAATTAATCTCTGTTGTTTAAGCCATCTAGTCTGGTATTTTGTCATGGCAGTCCAAGCTGATTAAGACAACATATCACAGTCAAACTTTCAAAATGAAAGACAAAGAAAGAATCTTGAAAACAGCCAGAAAAAAATGACACCTTACCAGTAATGGAAAAGTAATTCAAATGACAGTGGATTTCTCATCGGAAACCGTAGAAGACAGAAGGAAGTAACACAACAGTTTTCAAATACTGAAAGAAAACAACTGTATACCGGGAATCTTCATCTAGTGAAAACATCCTTCAGGAGTCAGAGGAAATCAGAATGTTTTCAAATAAAAGAAACTTTTAAGAATTTGTTGCTAGCTCACCTACCTTAAAATAACAGCTAATGGATCTTCTCTAAATGAAGGAGATGATAAAAGAAAGATTCTTAAAGCATCAGGCAGGAAGGAACAACACAGTAGGCAAAAAATACAGGTAACAAAGTAGGCTTCTCATCTCCTCTTGATTCTTCTAAACTACATCTGACAGTTGAAGTAAAAACTACTACACTGTCTGACTTGGTTCTAAACACAGGTAGAGAAAATATTTAATATTATATTATGAAAGGATAAAAAGACATAAAAGGAAGTTTATTTGAGGTTTCTACATTTCACAAAAACTTTTAGAATGATAATACTAGTAAACTGTGTTTTCGTATACGTGTGTGTGAAATATGTAGAGCAAACACTAAAGGAAGCTATACAAAGAAATATACTCCAAACACTACAGATAAATCGAAATACTAAATCTAAAAAAAAAAATTCATTTAACAACAGGAATAAAGCAAAAAGAAAAGAGGAACAAAGAAATAGAGAAAACAAAACAAATGGGTAAACTTATGCCCTAACATGTAAATAATGACATTAAATATAAAAGGCATATAAATATATGAACTAAAAGAGAATGCAGGATGGATTGAAAACATGACCCAACTAAACGCTGTCTACAAGAAATTCACTTCCAGTACAACCAAATAGATAGGGTGAAAGTGAAATGATGGAAAACATATGCCATGTCAACATCAATAAAAAGTAGGAGTGGCTTTATTAATAGTAAGTAAATTAGACTCCAAGGCAAAAATATCATATACAGAAAAATTATTATATAGTGAAAATAGGATTGATCCACCAAGAACACATGAGCTTATGTGTGACTCTACCAAACAGCAGAGCTGCAGAATATGTGAAGCAAAACTGTTAAAACTGAAAGGAAAAGTAGACCAATCCAACTATATTTGGAAAATACATAAGCCCTCTATTCAATTGACGAAACAAGCAAAATAGAAAATCCCACAATACTGATGAGCTGAACAACACCATCAACTAACAGTGTCTAACTGACATTTACAGAACACTCCACACAACAGCAGAATAGACAACATTTTCCAGTATCCACGGAAAGCCCACATCCAAAACAGCCCACACCCTGGGCCGTAAAACAAACCTTGACAAACTTGAAAGACTTGAAGTCATGTAGAACGCATGTGCCAACCAAAATGGAAATATACTAGAGAGAATTAGCAAAAACGTAACACGAAATTCCCCAAACAACTGTAAACTTAAACAGGACGCTTCTAAATAATACACAACTAATAAAAAGGATCTGAGGAAAATCAAATAACATGTTAAACTGACGGAAAATAAAAGTACAACATATCAAAATGTGTGGGACAGAGTCAAAGCAGCACTGAAAAGGAAATTTATGGCACTAACTGGATATAGAGAAAAGGGGAAAAGTCTCAGATCAGTCACCCAAGCTCACATCTCAAGAATCTAGCAAAGGAGAAAAATAATCCAAAGCAAGGAGAAGAAAGAGTAACAACTAATAAAAACAAAACAAACAAACAACAACAAAAAAATACACTGTAGAAATCAATGAAATAGAGCTGATGCCATGAACTGATCAATAAAATTGGAACAGCTTCCTGCCAAGGCTGACAGAAAAAAAAAAGGAGAAAACACAAATTACCAATATTATAAATATGAGATTTCACCATAAACCCTCAGACACCAACAGAATAACAAAGGAATACTACAAACAATTCACATACATAAATCTGACAATTTAAATGAAATGGACCAGTTCCTCAAAAAACAATACCTACCACAAAGCATTCCACCTGAAATAAATCATGTGAATAGTCACTTAACCATCAACGAATATCATACCCTCCCAAATGAAACCTCCAGACCCAGATGTCTGCACTAGAAGATCCTACCAAACACTGAAATAATTAACACTAATTCTCTATAATACCTTCCTGAAACAAGAGAATTTTCCAGTTCATCTTATGAAGCTAACGTTACTCTGACATCAAAATGAGACAAGGACAGTACAAAAAGGAAAACTGCAGATCAACATCCTTCATGAAGAGACACAAAAATCCTTAACAAAATACTAGCAAATAGAATTTAGCAATACAGACAGATAACTATAAACCATGACTAGCTGGGGTTTATTCCAAGGATACAAGGTTGGTTCAATATTCAAAAATGTGTCAGCGCATCCACCATGTCCCCAGGCTAACAAGGAAAAATCACATTATCATACCAACTGATGCAGAAAAAAGCATCTGAAAAAAACAACTTAATACCTATTCAAAAAATTTTTTTAGAACTCTCAGAAAAATTTGAGTAGAGGTGAACTTTCTTATCATCATAGAGAATATCTATATATATATTTAAAAAAACCTACAGCTTGATTTTAAAAAAAAATCCTACAGCTAACAACAGTGAAAAATTTTTCCCTTTGAAGATCAGGAACAAGGCAAGAATGTGTCATCATTCTCACCCAAGATGATATTCAAAACTCTCACAATGAAATAAAGCAAGAAAAGGAAAGAAAATACAGAAGTGAAGGAAGAAATGAAAACATCCCTATTTGCAGATGAACTGGTTTTCCATGTAGAAAATCCCAAGGAATCCACACACATACATACATATACCTAGAATATGTGAGCCCAGTAAGGTCACAGGACACAAGGTAAACATTAAAAAAAAACTATTTTATTTCTGTATACTAACAATGAACAGGTGGACATAAAACTTTCAAGGAAAATACCACTTAAAATTACTCAGAAAAATTCAGTGCTTGATATAAATCTAACAGAACTTGTACATTGAAAACTACACAATGCTAACAAATAAATAAATAAATAGAGATATACTATGTTCAGGGATTAGAAAACCTGATAGAGTAAAGATTTCAATTCTCCCAAGTTGATATACAGGTTTTTAACATGGCTTCTTTCAAAATTTCAGCAAGATTTCTTATAGATATAATGAAGATTAATTTAATTTATATGAAATGGAAAAGCAACTAGAATAGCTAAAAGAATACTGAAAAAGAAGAGTGAAGTAGGAGGAATCAGTCTGTCCAGTATCAAAACTTGCACAGCTATAGTAATTAACACTGTATGGTCTTAGTGGAGGGACAGACATACAGACCAATGGACCAGAATAGAGAACCCATAAATAGGCCTACAAAGATATGCTCAACCGATTTTTGACAAAAGTACAAAAGCAGTTCAATGGAGGAAAAATAGCCTTTTCAAAAAATGGTGCTGGAAAATTATACATCCATATGTTCAAGCAAAAACTCAACCTCAACTTATCTCATTCTTTACCCCAAAATTATCTCAAAATACATCATGGGCTTAAAAGCAAAATGTGAAAATATAAAATTTTTAGGAAAAAATGTAAGAGAAAGTCTTCAGGATATAGGGTTCTGCAGAGTTCTTGGGTTTGACAGCAAAAGCACAATTCATAAAAGAAAAACTTGATAAATTGGTTCTCATCAGAGTTATTAACTCTTGCTCTGTGAAAGACCAAGAAGACAGCTACAGAGTGGGAGAAAATATTTGCAAACCATGTCTCTGACATAGGACCAGTATCTAGAATATATTAAAAAAAAATTCTACTTAACAGTTAAAAAATCCATTTAGAAAATGG
Organism: Aepyceros melampus; assembly: GCA_006408695.1. Taxonomy (NCBI): domain Eukaryota; kingdom Metazoa; phylum Chordata; class Mammalia; order Artiodactyla; family Bovidae; genus Aepyceros; species Aepyceros melampus. The sequence goes on from SJXQ01002176.1 coordinate 51,276, forward strand.
GCAAAAGAGCTGAAAAGATATTTTATCAAAGAGAATATGCATATAGAAAATAAGAATATGAAAAAATGGTTAACACATTAGTAATTATGTAAATACAAATTAAACCATAATGAGATAGCACTACACACCTGTCCGAATGACTGAAATAAAAAACAGTGACAACATAGCAAAGACAGGGAGAAAGCGAAATATATTTATCATGCTAGCGGTATTATAAAATCATACAGGCACTCTGGAAAATACTTGGCTGTTTCATAAACGTCTAAACATGAGACTGCCTAGCAATTGCACTAGTGAATATTATTTCAACAAAATAAAAATACATATTCACATAAAAAATTTTGTACATAAATATTTATAGCAGCTTTTTTCATAATAACCAGATTGGAAATGACACAGATATCCTTCAGTTGGTAAGAGGTTAAACAAATTGTGGCATATATTTTACTAAATAAATCAAGTTAATCCCAAAGGTTGCATAATACCTAACTCCATTCACATAATAGTCTTAAAATGGAAAAATTACACAAATGAATGGATTTGTTTTCCATTGGAGATTAGTTGCTGGGGTTTAAGGAGGAGGTGAGGTGTGAAGCAAGTGGGTTCGGCTATAAAAGGGTAAGCTGAAGGATCTTTGTGTAGTGATAGAAATATTTTGTATCTTGGCTATATCAAAGTCAACATCCTTTGTGATGTTGTGACATCAAATAATAGATTTGCAAGATGTTACTGGAGAGGGGAACTATGTAATGGGTACTCATATCTCTCTGTATTATTTCTTACAACTGCATGTGATATACAATTATCTCAAAATAATAAGCTTAATTTTAAAGATTGGGGGAAGAAGTACCATATATTCTCTGATTATTTCCTGGTTAGGTCTTTTCCCTGGAACCTTCTGGATGTAAGTCAGTCTTGCTCCTATTTACAAGTCACTATCACTAAATCACAAACTTCTCTGTTAGTAGCAGATTAGTGAAAAGTCTAGGGCTCTAAAAAGTAGAACTTTCTCTCTTCTAACTCATTACCAGGCCTCAGATTCTCAAAGATAAAATGAATTGAATCTCCTCTCCTTTTACCCACTTTTATAGTACTCTAGGAATTACAATTATTCTTTCAATAAATAAAATTGCTTTAATATTCAGCATCACTCTTCCCAAGAGTAAATAGTTCCTTTTTTATTAGTTCAAATCCTAATGGGGTACCACATTTAGCAAAATATTATTCTTTTATCCTATGTGATATACTTTTGGTCTGAAGAAGATCATATCTAAAATATATCAAACCAGGGACTTCCCTGGCCCTCCAGTGGTTCAGACTCCACGCTTGCATTGTAGGGGCCACAGGTTTAATCTCCAGTTAGGGAACTAAGATCCTACATGTCTCAAAGCACAGCCTAAAATTAAGATAAAATATGCCCAACCAAACACATTCATTGAACTTCTCTGGATTCCAAGTTTTCTTGCTATAATCCACTACTGGAGATGACCATGTTTGGCAGATTGATCCTTGTTTCTAAAATGAAGAGACTATGAAAGGTTGTAATAGTAGGGACTCTCTTTAGCAGTCCGATGGTTAAGACTCTGTACTTCCATGGCAGGGCGCATAGGTTCAATCCCTGGTTGGGGAACTGATCCCATATGCTTCGAGGTGCAGCAACCCCCTCCAAAAAATAGATAATAATAGTGGAAATCAAAAATAATACTAAAGATAACGATAATAATAAATTAATAATAGATAACATTTACTGAGCACTTGTCATGTGTGAAGCATTACGTTAAGCAATTTATATCATCTCACTTAATCTTCATCACATTCCAAAATGGTAGATGCTATTATCATCCATATATTATAGGCTCATTTTGGCTTACAGAGTTGAACTAACCTTCCCAAGGACACAGCCAAGCCATGGGACAACACAGATTCAAATTAGACCTTCTGACCCTAAAGCCCACAATCTTCACAGCTACTGTAGTGCTGAAGCTTCTTTCAAGATCTAAGAGTTTGATAAGTCCCTTCTGTCAAAAGTATCACAGGATGGAATTCCTCCACTGGGTGATGGGTTAGTCTGATCAACTCAGGGTTTATGATGTCTGAGGAGTATGCATGCATTACAAGAAGAGTGGATGGCAGAGTTAAGAGTATCTACATACCATTGAGCACAGATATTCAACAAAATAAAATCTCCGTCTACATCACCACCCTGGAGCTCTGGATAACTAACCTATGCTCAATCTCTACTGCATTTCTTAACATATTAATAACTTTCAGCCAGTGACTTTCTGTAAGACCAAAATTCTCTTGAAAGATGACTGGCAAACCATCTCTCTCCCTAGTGGGTCTCTGCAACACTTTTGTTCCTATTCCCTTTCTCATTGGTCTCTGTTTCCCTCTTTACCTTCATTCTTTCCTTCTCCTTGGCTTCCCCCTCTCCCTGATTGCTGCCCTTCAGCAGAGGAGAAGTCACATCCTGATCTAATCCTTGCCCAGTTTTAAACAAGGACATGTCTTGAGGCTGAAGAAACCACGTCCTATCCTTCCATTCTGAGATGGTGAAAAATAATATTTCAAACAAAATTTTAGTTCTTGGTATGTGTGAAAATAATTATTTCAGTACAAACCTGCACCAACAATTTTTTCTTTACAGCATTCTGAGACTATACCAAAAATAAAATGTGACCTTAAGAAAGCATACTTTTTATTCTTTTTTTAATTTTCTTTCTCGGCTCCATGTGGATGCGTGCTCACACATACACTAACATGCAGGTGTGCACACACAACTGTTTAGGCATTCCCGTCAGCCTCTCAGGGACCTCTGACCAGTTACAGCAATCCACAGCACACTGCTGACTACATAAAAGCTCATTCCAGACCACACAGAGCAGACTAGCACTTCCCACGGAGACAAGCCAGAGTTTCAAAACTGTCAGAAAAATAAACAGAGACTTGTGTCATTTGCTATGGGGTCTGTCCATGTGCAGATATCACTATTCAGTTTTTAAAAATCCATGGAAGTCTCGCTTTATCATCCTTCAAGCACTTCATGAGTGCCTGCCCATACCTGCCCCAGAGAAAGGTCACGAAGGATCTTATAGACATACCCACACACTTGAAGACTTAACCTTCTGAGAGACCCTTTTTGCCTTTCATGAGTCCATACTTCTTGTTCCTTCCATCAAAGGAGGAATTCTCCTATCTTGAGCTCTTAGCTAATCCACGCATAAAGTCAACTTCTGCATCCCAGAGCAAATGGAGAAAGAATATGATGAGATCATGAAAGCCGCGGATTATCTAAAAGACTCACTTCATTGGCTATGAAATGATCTTTCAAGCAGTCAAGTTATGTGGTTGCATTATTTCGCTAGGTTATCACTGTAAACTGATACCTCCCCCAACCCCGGCCCTCCCCTGCAAAAGAAGTCTCTAAAATTGTAGGAAGAGGTCAGACTGGGAAGAAATGTTTGCTATCAAAACAGCAATAAAGCTAATGCAAAGACCAACTGCAGACAGAGTATTAGCTCTATCTTTCTCCTTACGTAAAGAAGTAAAGGCAGATATAAAATATATTGGAGCATATGGCCAGAGTCCCGCTTGGATTCTGTAGCATGTCCCAAGAAGTGGGTCCAGACCTCTTGGCACTAGTGTTCTATCTATTTCCTGTCCCAAGCCTTCCAGACCTGAGGGCCAGAGAGCGAGTATTTTAGGTTCTGCAGTTCTCTAAAATCTCTGTCAAATCTATTCACCTCTGCCATCGTGGTGCAAAAAATACACACACAATGAAAGGCACACAAGTCAGTGTGCCTGTGTGCCAATAAAACTTTATTTGCAAAACACAGGTGGTGGACACATCAGGATTAAGCACCATTGTTCAACAACCCCTGCTTTAGAGGCTTACTGATAAAACCCAACGGGCACTGACATTTTTTAAGAGGATTTACAATGTCCTACCAATTGTGAGTCTAAACCTTAAAGCTTAACACCTGGAACAATGTAAGGCTGGAACAAGCATTGCTAGAAAATTACTGAGCACAGTAGAGAACCTAGTATATATGAAAATTTATGCAATACAGAAATCCACAAATCAGTAAGGAATAAGATGAATTACTTAATAAATTGTGCTGAGAAAGTTTGCAATTTGAAAACCAAAAAGAAGTAATTTGGTTTAGTACTCTATGCCCAACATAAATTCCATAAAGATTAAAAAGTTAAATCACAAAAAGACAGAGAGGATGCAAAGGTATATTTATCTCATCTCTGAATCAGGAAAGCCTTTCTGAACACAGAAAAAGCAATTGGAGAAATCATAAAAGGAGAAAAATCAATAGTTTTTACTAAATAAGAAAATACATATTTCTGCCCCCTCCAAGAACATCATAAAATTTAGAAATAAAATTGAAAGAAAAAAAGTGTTGCCACAAGTATGTATTTATAATACCAATTACAATGTTGGTAACAAATTGGTTCCATGTTTGTGCCTAATGCAGATTCACTACAGCTTTGCGGCCTCTGTTTCAATGTGGCTTGTGTATACCCAAAAAGCCAAAGTGTGGTCAAAAGAGCCCTACGCTTGGAGTCAGACACCCAAGGTGTAAACCTTGGCTCAGTCCCTTACTAGCTAGGTGATTTCAGGTACATTATTTAACCAGAGCTTCAGTTTCTTCCCTTGCAAAATAAATGCAATACCTACCACACCTAGTCAATTATTCAAAGAGGTCATGTATAAGAGTATCTGACTCTGGGCTGACACACGTATCATTAGAGATCAGTGGGATTTCCCTTTGGAAGGTATAGAATGTATCTGGTTGGAGAATCCACTATATTTTGATGAGGAAAGAGGATGTAGCAAGCATTGGGTTGAAAAGTCTTAGAAACCTTCTACTTCACGCAAACTGCTTAACTATCAACTGACCTAAGAATGCAGTTCTGGCTACAATACCCATGGGCTGACTGCTCTTCATTCAACTGGCCAAATAATTTATATCTGCAACAAGATACCAAGACTATTTTATAAACATTTACACCATAAAAAAGTAGGGAGCAGCTCACCAGCACTCCCCACATCACTGTTTAAGAGCCCTTGTTGGGCAGAGATCTTTTAGGATTAGGGAGAGGATGGGGGGATGTGGTAGAAGATGGCACGAGTTTTCTGGCAAAGAATTGCCCAGGAACTCTTTGTTCATAGACTAATTGCCTTCACTCCCAGGAGAGAAGCCACTTGGACCGTGTTTTGGCCAGGAGCACCAGTCCCTGCAAGCAATCAGTCACACCGCCAAGTCATGAAGCCAAGGCTTTATGGTTGGCCAATCACATCCATGACTTGAGATCCTCTAAAGAACTCCATGAGGAATGAAGGGCAGGTATTATCAAGCCCTTTATGGAAAAGAGAAGCGATAACAAGAGGCCAAGTCATTTACTTAAGGTCATTTCAAGGTCAGGTGGGGTCTTCTAGCTGAATATTTTTTCCCATTATGTAATCAAGATCATCTTTCCCATAAACCTCACTCCTAGCATAATTTAAAAAGAAGTTCAAAAAATAAATAATTTGGTATGTCTTTTGTGATGAGGATGAAAGACACCCTCCGGGGCTTCCCTAGTAGCTCAGAAGGTAAAGAATCTGCTCGCAGTGCAGGAGACATTCTCCAAACTAAGTAAATCATTATTTCCTTTAGTATTAAGTTTGCATTTAAAGAAGAAAATGCCATTTAATTGACATTTATTATACATAAAGTACTGCATTGGTATTGGGGTCTAGGGGTAAACATGGCAGAGAACTTCAAAAACAAGATAAAAAATTAATATAATCTAGTCTTACAGCTTGGAGAAGGCAATGGCACCCCACTCCAGTACTCTTGCCTGGAAAATCCCATGGATGGTGGAGCCTGGTAGGTTGCAGTCCATGGGGTCGCTAAGAGTCGGACACGACTGAGCGACTTCACTTTCACTTTTCACTTTCATGTATTGGAGAAGGAAATGGCAACCCACTCCAGTGTTCTTGCCTGGAGAATCCCAGGGATGGGGGAGCCTAGTGGGCTTCCGTCTGTGGGGTCGCACAGAGTCAGACATGACTGAAGCGACTTAGCAGAGTAGCAGTATCAGCACTCTTACAGCTAAGAGGTACAGCAGGCATAGCACATTCTTTAGAGTACGAAGTCCAAGATTCAAGTTCTGTCTGCCACTGCTGGCTTTGTTATACCAGTCACTTATATTTTCTAGCCTCTAGTATGTCCATCCATAAAATGAGAATAGCTATTTCTAACTTGCAGGTAAGTGAAGAGTACATGGACGTAAGATAAGACAAACACACAAACGAGTTCTGTAAGCAGACATAAGGCATTGTCAGAAAGATGTTAGGCAGAAACATGAGATGGACGTGAAAAAGTCCCATAGAAAGCTACAATGTGAATTCCAATTCCTTATGAGGTGCTCTAGGCTACGTCTTCCCACCTCGCTTTGCCTCCCTCTACCTACAGCCACAAAGAGCCGCTATCACAGGAGCCAGAATGAAGCCAATTGCACGTAACTATCTGGTGCCGGGTTTGAAGCAAGGACCACTGAAATCATGAAACGACTTTGGAAAGCAAACTTTAGAACTGATTTTCCTTTCCCTTTGTCTATCTGCTTTTAAGTTACAGCAAGAGGAAGAGGAAGAAAAAGATACTTTTAAGAAAAAACACTCAATTAACTCTGAAAATCAAAACTAATAAACTGAACATAGATCTGACTACTGCACCGTTTCTGTCTGCCCCTATCTATCTATCCATCTGTTATCCTCCCATCTCTCTTAAGGAGACAGTCAGATACTGAAAAGGGGACTTTTCAAATTTTTACTGGTGCAGTTAAACCTAATTACCTTAAAATACCTTATAGGGGAGAAAAAAGAATAAAATGCAGAGGAGTTTTCTTCGGTTGCTCTTCCCCTTCCTGATTTTCACAGGACTTCAAGTCAAGGTGTGTTTTAAGGATTGTCACAGATAGTTCTGAGGGCTTATTCTTGACCTTGCGATCTCATGGCATTTATCAAGCACTCCTAGTGCATGTCATTAGCCAAGATTATGGTAACTGGAAGTGACGAAGAGTGTGTCCTGCCTTCTAGGCCTTAAAAGACAGCCTAGGATATGGTACCAGGAAATAAGGAGATTGATTCTTAAATGTCTTAGCTGAATCTGCCACTAATCCAAACATCTGCATGGAGCTTACATTAGTATCCAAAACAAAGCATCTTTTCCATATGGAATGGCCCCCAGCCACCTCATACACAGAACAGTTTCCAATCACTGGGTCTGCCGTCCCTGGAGGAAAGAGGCACATTCATCATATGAAGGGGTAAGAGGGCTTCTATTATAAGTTCAGGAAATGTGGGTCCTTAAATTTATAATCTGTACTGGCTCATTGAGTTTAAAGTCAATAAAATGCTATTTTTAAACACTATTAATTTCAATTTTTGTGCTGACTTAATAATCTTTTAATTAACTTAATTACTTCTGAATGAAAATGTGTTCATTTTTAATAACTTTTTTATGATCAGGAGGTATGTACACATGTGCTGCTTAATGTTCAGAAAATACAGAGAAGTTAAAGAAAAAAAAAAATTAACTTGCCCTTCACTCCATTATGCAAAAGTATCCCCTATTAGCATTTTGTTTTCTATCCTTTCCTCCTTTTATGTGTATGTGTGAGTAAAACTACATGGTATATGTAAAGTATGGTGTTTTTTAGGGGGAAGTTCTGATGTTACTTGAATCACAGTTCTGCTAAGTTCTTTAACAGATTCCTCTAATCAGTGATAAAGTAACAATTAGCTAATAAATAGTGACAAACAGAAAAATATAGGGACTTCCACAAGATTTTATTTCCCTGGTTTAAATTTTCTGAAAATGAAAGAAAATCAAGTTTAATCAAACTACCTAAATTGCTAAATGCTAAACCAAGATAACCAGCCTTTAATCTACCTCTCTAAGAATGGTTACTGACAAATAAAGTAAATTTAGCGGCACTCTAAATCCTGGAATTAGTGAATATCCAAAGGTTACATTTGAAAGAGATCCAAGCAATTGCAGAATTCGTGGCTTTCAAACGCTGCTCCAGAGAACCCTGGAGGACCCTCAAAGTACCCTAGGAGCGTCCAAGCCTTGGGAGGGCAGTGGCAGGGCACGGGGAGAGAGGATGGAGAACGGGGAGGCTGAGCACCCTCAACCCTCCTCCAACCAGAGCAGGCCTACTTTTGCATGCTCTACATCGTGGGTATCTAAATAATGTTTCCCCTGATACAACTGATCAACTGTTTAAGAAATAAAAGTTGAAAACTGCTGGTGTGGTACAGAACTCTCATGTTACAGATAAATAAAATGAGGGTCAGGGATATGAAATTACTTCCCACAGTCACATAGCTAATTAATATTGGAGCTTAGCAGACATCTGTCATTTGGGGAGGTAGTTCTCCAGTATTCTGTCCCCTTCCCATCTTGGAGGAAACGCCGGTTGAGTACAATAGGCTATGAAAGTAGAGTTGGGGCGAATCCCCCTTTTTTCATGCTCAAGCAGCCAAGGCCTGAACACAAGACAAGATGGTCTTCCCCCAGGTCTGAGTCTCAAGCAAATGATTCTCAAATACACGCAGAGAGGCAGAGGTCTGCTGCTAGTCAAAGCCTCCTTGGTTCATTCAATGCCTCCTCTTCTAGGGACCCAGTGACTGCCCTCTTCCAGTCAATCAATGCTTGGTTTTCAGACAGACAGCGCTTCCAGACACACAGAACATGTGCTAGGACCCAGAGCTCTTTCCTGCTAACCCACTTCTCTTTCCTCTGCATCACAGAGGAATCACTGTGTTTAACCACTTGGCCCTTTGCCATGCAGCTCCCATGTAACCATTACTTTTCCACTGGGAAAAATGTATCCCTACTCAGAGAGACTCCTTATTGGGGAATATTATAAATCAAGATATAAAAATTGTTCTAAGTGGGAAGCTGGATAAAGGCAAGGATTAACGTTTTCTGAGCGCCTACTATGCTCTGGTGTCCTTTCCCACCCTATCTACCCCTGGCAAATAGATATTATGACCTATTGTTACTGGTGAGGAAAATTAATCCAAAGAGTAAGTAATTCATCAGTTTCAGAGTCAGGAGGAGAACTCAAACAGCTACTGACCTCAAAGTGGAGAGACCGAACTTCATATGTCTTATCGGATTTTATTTTCATTGCAGATAAGATTTGTCCCCTAACACAGGTTATTACACATACTGTGGAGATCTTATCAAGGACTCCCAAAAGTTCTATACCCAGGTCTTCTCAGATCAAGTCATTCTGTTTATTTTAAATTAGATTAGATAAAAGGTAAGTCAGATAGCTAGATATAATTAGATAGATAAATATGAGAAAAACAGAATGATTTATTCTCCAGGCATTTCTCTACACTAGTTTTAGACCACGTGGTTTTTTTTGTTGTTGTTGTTTTTTAGGTACCACAGGGTGCTTTATGCTGTTCAGGAGGCTTAACCCTGGGGCCCCCTTGCCCCAACAGCTATCTACATTTCCCATTACTCATGTCCACCGTGTTTTCCATAACTAAATGAGCATGGCCAGAGGAGATTTTGAACAAACCTTGGCAGAGCAGTTGATGAAGCAAAGACACCACGCCAAAAGTGGCCTCCAATCAGTCCCAGTTTGCTCCAAACACAGATGTCTACTCTCAGATATACCAGACACCTCAGGGCAGAGCATGGCCCCTGATTCACATGGAGGAGGGTTATCCAGGACAGAGTCTGGCACATGGCACCCTTTGCTGGAAGAAATTTGATTAATCCTTCTCATTACCTTTCAATTCCGTGCACCTGAGCTCATCCATGCTCTGCCCAGAACCAGCAGTATTTAAATGGCAATATGAACACCCAGATTAACTATGATAAGCAAATGGAGAGAGGGGCCCCCTCCTCCTGCAGTTCCCTCTTAGGTTACAGAGATCTTGCAGCACCTCATCAAACACTCTGATCCAAACTAACCACCCTGGGTTCAATCCCTGAGTTGGGAAGACCCCCTGGAGAAGAGAAAGGCTACCCACTCCAGTACTCTGGCCTGGAGGATTCCATGAAGTCCATGGGGTCATCAAGAGTAGACAGGACTGAGCGACTTTCACTTTCATAAACTAACCAGTTCTAGGAGACAATGTCTCCTTAGGTATTCCAAACAGTAGTTATTTAAGAATTCTGGTCACAAACTATAGAGAAGGAGGGTAAACACAGACCTCCTCAGAACTAAGTTTTTCATTATTTAGAAAAGATACCGTTAACCATGACTACAACTCTTTCCAACCCTATGGACCATGGCCTACCAGGCTCCTCTGTGCATGGGATTCTCCAGGCAAGAATACTGGAGTGGATTGCCATGCCCTCTTCAAGGGGATCTTCCCAACCCAGGGATCGAACCTGCATCTTCTGTATCCCAGGCGGATTTTTTTTATCACTGAGCCACCTGGGAAGCCCAACCATGACCATACACCAAGAAAAATGGACTGCAAGGGTCTGCAAGGCAAGCAATGTCCACTACTTTAAAATATGCATACTGTACATTAGCCATTTTTCCTTTACTCTCCTATTAATTTACACATGTCAGGTTCTTCCAAGGGTTAACCACAACCTCAAGATCTCCTAACACTGACTTGTAAATCTTATGAAACTAAATCTTACATGGCTCAGTCTCACTGCGATATCACTATTAAAGATACTGATTTTTAAAGCCTTAGTTTAAAAATTAAACCAACCAAAGCAATGGTTAATTTCTTTCGTAAAGTTTTTGAAAACAAGAAAGATCCCTCAATACATCACAATATGTATCACTAACGAAAACCCTCTTTCCCTGTCTACTTGCATCCTGTTCCATGGGTGTTTTGGAATCTTTCTATCCACCTGTCCACAAATCTCCTCTCCCGTTTCAGCATACCCACCATTTTTCTTGACTTCTCTCTCTGCCCTCACTGTACTTTATTATGTAAATCAAGAAGCACAAAGCAGTACTGAACAGGCAATATTAGGTCTGAAAACATGTCCTGCCTGCCTGCCGGTAATTCTCTAATTCATTAATAGTTGCTTGCCTATTCTTATTGCATATTTCATCTTGGCTGAGTTGTGGTCGATTGATTTTTTAAAGAAGTGATTCACTTCTTCTAAGTTGTCAAATGTATATGTGTGAAGTTAATTTATAGTATCCCCTTATTATCCTTTGTGACCTAGTGTCTGTAATGATATCTTATATTTCATTTGTGTGGTTCCCAGGCTCAAAAGTTGTGGCACACAGGCTTAGTTGCTTTGCAGCATGTCGGATCTTCCTAGACCAGGGACTGAATCTGAGTCTTGGGCATTGGCAGGCAGATTCTCTACCACTGAGCCACCAGAGAGGACCTGACTTCATTTTTGATATTAGTAATTCTTGTCGTCATTTTTTCTTAATCAGTCAAGCTGGAGGTTGGTCAATTTTCTTGATCTTTTCACGGAACCATTTATTTTTTCACTGAATTTTCTAAATTATATTTTCTGATTTTAATTTCATTGATTTTTATCTTATCTTTCCTTCCTTTCCTTGTTTTAGTTTGCAATTTCCTCTATAGATTCCTTGAGTGTGAGCTTATATTATTAACTTGAGACTTTTTCTCTTTCCTAACACATGCAATTCATTCTATAAATGCGCCTCTCAGTATTACTTTGTCTGTGTCCTACAAATTTGTTATATTTTAATTTCTGATCAGTTTTCCAATCAATTTAACATATTATTTGATTCCTTAAAACCTCTTCTTTAACTCATGGGTTAGTTAGAATTTTGTTTACAAGTATTTGGAGGATGTCCTGTTATCTTTTTTGTTATTGATCTCTAATTTGATTCTACTTTGGTCAGTCATACATACTCTATATGATCTCAATTCTTTAAAATCCTTTGAGGTTTGTTCTATGTTCTATGTCCCAGTCTCTCATAGTATATGGTCCATGAACTCTTGAAAACAACCTTGTGAAAACCACATCTGTTCTGCTACTGTTGGGCTAAGTGTTTTATAAGCATCAATTAGATCCTCTTAGTTGATGATGTTGTTGAGTTCTATATTGTTAAGGACTAAATTGTGTCCCCTCCTACCAAAATCCTTGTGTTAAAGCCCTAACCCACAATGTGCTGTATTTGGAAAAAGGGCTTTTAAAGAGGTAGTTAAGGTTAACAGAGGTCACAGGGGTAGGCCCCTAATCCAATAAGATGGATAACCTTATTAAGAAGGATATCTTATTAAGAAGAGGAAGAGACACTAGGGACGTGTGCACACTCAGAGGATACTGTGAGAGGGCAGCCCTCTGCGAGCCAGTAAGACAGGCCTCAGGAAAAGCCAGGCCTCCAGACACCTTGATCTCTCACTACTTGCCTCCAGAACTGTGAGAAAATAAGTTTCTGTTGTTTAAGTCACCCAGTCCATTATATTGTTATGGCAGCCCTAGCAGATTATTACATATATTCTTGATTTCCTTCCAGTTGTCTCCAAATATAACTGTGGATTTGTGAATTTTATCTTTGCAGTCCTACAAGTTTTCGCTTCACGTATTTGGCAGTTCTGTTGTTTGCTGCATTAACCTTTAGGATTGCTCTGTATTATTATTGCATTGACTCCTCTTTTATCATTAAATAATATCTCACTTTATCCTCTGTGACAATCTTTGTGCTGAAGACTAATTTATCTTATATGAATATAGCCACTCCTACTTTCTTTAGATTAATGTTGGCATGATGTATCTTTTCCCATCATTTTATTTTCATCTTGCCTTTATTATTATACTGAAAGTGAGTTGCTTTATACATATAGATAGATAGCATATAATTGGGCCATGCTTTTAATCCATCCTGCCAGTATGTTTTTTTAATTAGTACATTTAGATCAGTTACATTCATTTACATTTAATGCAATTATTGACTTATTAAGTCTTGCCTATCATTTTACTTTCCATTCTTTTTCATTTCTCTGTCTCCTTTTTCCTGCTTTTCTAATTATTTGAACACTATTTTAGGATCGCATTCTGATTTACCTATAGTATTTTGGAGTATCTCTCTTTGGGTAGCTTTTTTAGTGATTGTGCTAGGTATTACACTAAATATATCTAACATCACAAACCTGATCTTCCTTTACCCCCTACTATTTGTTAAATAATTGTTTAAGTCTTTCTGTGCTATTTGACTAGAAGAGAGCAGTTATTCACAAAATTATTACTGTCTTGTTCAGCTTCACTTTTCCTATTTGGAGGCTAAATACCATAGACTTTTCTTGGGGCTCTTTTATCCATTGGTGTTTCTAGTTTTGCATCTTCTTTAGCTACAAATCTGGAATACAGGAGGAAAAAAGGAAATCCAAATAACTCACCATGGTGTGTGTATTTCCTTGGGTCCCAGGTCCTTAGCACGTTTGCCATTTTCTTTCTACCTTTCAGAGTCTTTTTAGAATTATATATAATACTCGGTTATGACCAACCTAGACAGCATATTAAAAAGCAGAGACAATACTTTCCCCAAAAAAGGTCCATATGGTCAAAGCTATGATTTTTCCAGGAGTCATGTATGGATGTGAGAGTTGAACTATAAAGAAGGCTGAGCACCGAAGAACTGATGCCTTGAACTGTGGTGTTGGAGAAGACTCTTGAGAGTCCTTTGTACCGCAAGAAGATCCAACCAGTTAATCCTAAAGGAAATATTCACTGTAATATTCTGTATATTCATTGAAAGGACTGATGCTGAGGCTGAAACTCCAATACTTTGGCCACCTGATTGTGAAGCGCTGACTCATTGGAAAAGACCCCAAGGCTGGGAAAGATTGAAGGTAGGAGGAGAAGGGGATGACAGAGGCTGCGATGGTTGGATGGCATCACTGACTTAATGGACATGAGTTTGAGCAAGTTCTGGGAGTTGGGAAGGACAGGGAAGCCTGTTGTGCTGCAGTCCATGGGGTTGCAAAGAATTTGACATGACAGAGTGACTGAACAACAAAAATAATACCCAGTTAGTTACACTTAATAGATAGAACAGTGACAAGTATTCTACCCCATTTTCCTGGAAGTGGAAGTTCCTATGGCAATGTTTTTAAAACTGGAAAATCTCATATAAAAAACAGATCTATTACTGTTCTTGAAAAACTGGCACATATGGCAATACCAAGCTCGTATTATACATTCCAACAATGTCCCTAGCAGAGTAGAAGCTGACCTGTTTATTTAGGATATGTCATGATGGCAACCAAGCCTCTTCATTGCATTACACCCAACCTGCATGACTCATTTATGTTATCCTTAGCCTCTATAAGAATTCAAGTTTACAACCTCCAATGCTGACTCCCTGGCATACACATTTTCCTCCTGCCACTCTAATTCTTTCTCTCTCTTCAGCCTTTCAATTCTGTATGACAAAACTCCTACAAAAATGATCTGGCAGAGTTTATATTATCCTCAGGAGAATACGTACATGTGTGTATGGATATGCGTATAAGTGGCTGAGGAGGAGGTGAGAAGTTGAACAGGCAGAAAGGAGAATTTCAATGAGATGGAATCATGCCAGTTTAGCTTTAAGTTATGCAAAAAATTCTCCAAGCTAGGCTTCAATAGTATGTGAACCGAGAAATTCCACATGTTCAAGCTGGATTTAGAAAAGGCAGACGAACCAGAGATCAAATTGTCAACATCTGTTGGATCATAGAAAAAGCAAGAGCATTCCAGAAAAGCATCTACTTCTTCTTCATTGACTACGCTAAAGCCTTTGACTGTGTGGCTCACAATAAACTGGAAAATTCTTCAAGAGATGGGGATACTAGACCACCTGACCTGCCTCCTGAGAAATCTGTATGCAGGTAAAGAAGCAAGAGTTAGAACTGGACATGAAACAGACTGGTTCCAAATTGGGAAAGAAGTACATCAAAGCTGTATATTGTCATCCTGCTTATATAACTTATATACAGACTACATCATGTGAAATGCCAGGCTGGATGAAGCACAAGCTGGAATCAAGATTGCCAGGAGAAATATCAATAACCTTGGATATGCAGATGACAACACCCTCTTGGCAGAAAGCGAAGAGGAACTAAAGAGCCTCTTGATGATAGTGAAAGAGGAAAGTGAAAGAGCTGGCTTAAAACTCAACATTCAAAAAACTAAGATTTTGGCATCCATTCCCATCACTTCATGGTAAATAGATGGGGAAACAATGGAAACAGTGCAGATTTTATTTTCTGTCCATCAAACAAAGGTCCATCTAGTCAAAGTTATGATTTTTCCAGTGGTCATGTAAGGATGTGAGAGCTGAGTGCCAAAAATTGATGCTTTTGAACTGTGGTATTGGAGAAGACACTTGAGAATCCCTTGGACTGCAAGGAGATCCAACCAGTCCATCCTAAAGGAGATCAGTCTGAATATTCATTGGAGGGACTGATGCTGAAGCTGAAACTTCAATACTTTGGCCAACTGGTGCAAAGAACTGACTCATTTGAAAAGACCCTGATGCTGGGAACGATTGAAGGCAGGAGGAGAAGGAGATGACAGAGGATGAGATATTCAGATGGCATCACCAGAATGATGGACTTGAGTTTGAGCAAGCTCCGGGAGTTGGTGATGGACAGGGAGGCCTGGTGTGCTGCAGCCCATGGGATCGCCGAGTCAGACATGACTGAGCAACTGAACTCTCAGTCATGGCAAGAGGGGAAAGTCGTGAATGTGCATCCATTAGTAACTTTGTCATTTCATTCCCACCTCAGGGCCTTTGGAATTGCTCTTTCCCCACCTGGAACATCCTTCTTCAAGACTATTGCACATATATTGCCTTGCACTCGTGTCTCAGGTCAAACGTCACTTACTTAGATCTTTCCTGACTACCCTATCTATTTAAAATAGCCCTTTTCCATTGTCAAAACTGTCTATACTTTACTGCACTTTTCTTCACAGTATTTAACATTGCCCTGAAAATATCATAAATTTATTTCCTTTTTTTTATTGCACATATCTTTGAAGGTGGAGACCTTGACTGTCTTATTCTTCATTATATCATCAGTTCCTGGCACATAATAGGAGCTAAATAGCATGTAATGAATGGATGAGCCATGTCTTGAAACATCTTAATGAGAAGACTGATAAATCAGAAAGCGTTTGGAATAGGGTGGTGAAATGTTCATAACCATAAAAAAGCTGAACAACTGAAGGATATGAGATTGAAGACACTGAAAGATGAAATGATCATTCTCTTCAATATACAACATTCTGTTTACTGGGAGAGGGAGTAGATAAACATATCCTAGGCTGTTTCTAATAGCACCCCTGTAGTCACCTTGTAAAGAGACAAATTTGCCCCCACAGTGAAGACTTTTCTAGAAATTAAAAATTCTTCAACAGGGAAGTATAGCGAGTTCCCAATTATTAAAATAGGTTAAGCTAAACTAGGTACCATCTTAAGGGTCAGTTGTAAAACGAATTCCAACTCTTTATTTTGACTGGGTAACTTACAAAGCCCCTCTACTTCCACAATTTTAAGATGTTTTAAGGTCCATAGAGCTGGGTTCTCACTTTTCACAACTCCAGGAGATACAACAGACAATATTGCTGAGTTCAGAGGCTTATTTTAAGAAGGTTAATCACAGAGATTTGGGAAACAAAATGTAAACCAATGATACGGTTTAAGTCTCTCCTAGGATAAAATAGGAAATAATTTCTTTTTGCTTCAGTGTGTTACAACTGATACTCAATGACAAGTTAGATTTCTTTAGAAACCAGGATTGGAAACATTCTATAATTAATAAAAATATTTTCCCTGTATGGTTTTGAGTTTTAAATGATTAGTATATTTAAGGCTATTTTCAGATACTATGACTTTGATTTGAGGAACTACTAATTGGTGGTAAATGAAATTATAGAACATATCTCAAATAAGTATCTTATAATCTTATACTAGTTGTAGTACAGTATTTACAGAATTTGTTTTTTAGTCAACATGGATTTTTAAGGCATAAAAATAATTATAGACTCTGTCATATGGCATATTTAAAAGAACAATATAGATAAGACTTAACTATAAACTTCTAGGTATAATCTGATAGGCTCTTACTCACTTTAACAACCACTGATTAATGATGCTTTCTATTTTTAGCAATAAACAAAATTCATACCAAAGATTACCTTGGAGCCAAAGCCTCCTTAGGCACATAAACACTTCGGGCTCAACCTCCAGCACTTTTGAAGTTGTTTCTCTAACCCGGTATGTGATCAAAGAATCCAGGTCTTCATATCTAATATTTAAGTATTATTTTGTAATTCTAATGCCCACTGTAATTAAATATGTATCAATATGTGGGAAGCCTTAGGACTCACTAGGGATCTATCTTTTTCCACCCCATTTTCATACTGCCTTGGAGTTCAAATCATCCATGTTTTATTTTTCAAGCAAATCACAGGAACTTGGTAACTTGCATTTCTCAAAGTTTTGACTAAATAGCCAAAAGAATTTTTTTAAAGGATATCACAATTATTATTCTGGCAGCTCTAGTTAGCAGTTTCCTTCAGGTCCAAGCTAAAAGCCTATAACATACAGTTCTTTTCTTTCTATAGAAAAAATATAGTAAAGGTGGGTGATGAGTTCTCCCACCTTCCTCATCAATTCCATTTCAGTGGTGCTGCAAGGAATTCAGGAGGGCTTCCTCTCCTTTGCAGATGGCACCAGCTACCCTCCTTTGGCTTGTGTTTCCATCACACCACAGCTTCCCACTCCCACTCCCTCACACCCAGGAGTTCTTCCTTTGCTGTTGCAGCACCACATTCAAGGAAGACTGAATACGTTTTAAACCCTGCTTCATCCAGGAGATATACATAATACAAGTGCTGTCTCCATCAACAGCTGTCAACTCGCAGGCATCAAGATACACAGCCACATGGCTTTGTCCCTGGTTTACAGATTTCCGGTGAGTGTTTATACATTTAAAACAGCTGTTTTGCATTTAAGCTATCTCCACACTGATGGAATATCTGCTCATCAGCTCAAAACGAGGACATTAAGGATGAAGCAAAAGACAATTTCTTTCCGTGCGTTGCTGCCCCAGTGTCTGTGCTTCCTCTGTGGCACCTGCTTCACGGCTAACTGCCTACGACTGCTGCTCTCTAAGCAGCACCTTCCCCATCTCAGCCCTCCTGCTCCCACACTCCCCTGACAACCATCATCCCCTCTGATCTCAGAAAAACACCCATCTCCACTGTGAAGGCTCCCTTTTCCTTTGCACTTAGCATCCCTGACTTCTAATATACTGGGATACTGCGGATGTTAAAGTTCAGGGTTGAAACAGGACAAGGTTATCTGGGTCTTGAGTCTGCACACCAGTTTAGATACTTCCTTTTCAGGAAGCCCAGAGCCATGGTGATGCCCTGAATATTTGATAAGGGTCTTAGGTGCGTTAACCGAGAACTGATTCATCATTCTACCTAAGCTTCCTGCCCAGATCTTTCCTACTTGCCTCCTCCAATGTCTTCTGCATTATGATACATGGCGGTTTATTTTTTATAACACAGATGCTTTATCTAATTTTATTCAAGAGCAAGAGAACTGTTTATTGAGGGGAAAAAGAGCAGAAATAAATAATTGAATATCTACTATGTGTGAGTAGCCAGGCATAATACTTTAAATATACCTTCAGTTCAGTTCAGTTCAGTCGCTCAGTCGTGTCCGACTCTTTGCGACCCCATGAATCACAGCACGCCAGGCCTCCCTGTCCATCACTATCTCCTGGAGTTCACTCAGACTCATGTCCATCGAGTCCGTGATGCCATCCAGCCATCTCATCCTCTGTCGTCCCCTTCTCCTCCTGCCCCCAATCCCTCCCAGCATCAGACTCTTTTCCAATGAGTCAACTCTTCGCATGAGGTGGCCAAAGTACTGGAGTTTCAGCTTCAGCATCATTCCTTCCAAAGAAATCCCAGGGCTGATCTCCTTCAGAATGGACTGGTTGGATCTCCTTGCAGTCCAAGGGACTCTCAAGAGTCTTCTCCAACACCACAGTTCAAAAGCATCCATTCTTTGGCACTCAGCCTTCTTCACAGTCCACCTCTCACATCCATACATGACCACAGGAAAAACCATAGCCTTGACTAGACGGACCTTAGTCGGCAAAGTCATGTCTCTGCTTTTGAATATGCTATCTAGGTTGGTCATAACTTTTCTTCCAAGGAGGAAGCATCTTTTAATTTCATGGCTGCAGTCACCATCTGCAGTGATTTTGGAGCCCAAAAAAATAAAGTCTGACACTGTTTCACTGTTTCTCACCATATCCTTAATTTTAGATGATATCAAAGAACTCTGACAAACATGTACGGCACCAATATCCTTCAAGTGATAAAACCAGGAATGAAATTTAGGACCATCTGACTTTAAGAAAATATCCTTCCTCCGTGCCACGTTCTCTAGCATTGTTCCGCAATTCTGTGGACTGCAATTATGTCACTGTGTGTGCATCACAGTATTAATTAAGAGACACTCCAAAGGCAGAATGCCTATTCATCACCACCCATGACTTGAGGCCAGTCACCCAGTGGGCTTATATTTCTTGTCAAATGAAGAATAATACCAGTGCCCATTATCTACGGTTTCAATGAGTATCAAACGTGTTATGTTAACATAATTATAGCTCAGAAATAATACCTTACATATACTAAGCACTATGTAAGTATTGGTTATTTTTATAAATCTAACTTCCCAGATGGAGTATAAACTCTCCAGGTATCAATCAATCAATTCAATTCAGTTGCTTAGTTGTGTCCAACTCTTTATGGTAACCTAAATTATGCCTTTACACTGGTATCAAAGGTAGCTACTCTGTAATAGGCTGGATTAATTCTTCTGTTGACTGATGCTCTGCCTATTGGGTGCAGCACAGTGTGGAAGGAGCTTTGTCTAGCTACACTTTTACCTCACGCTTGTAAGCATGGCTCCCAAAGTTTGCAGTCAGGTCCAGTCTTAGACTTCTATCGGGAATCAGGGGAACCAGTGATTCCCTAGCCATTACTTTCCTCTTCCTGTAGGCAGGTTATAGACTTTAGCTTTTGGATGATGCTGGATGTGGCTCAGAGTATGAGAATGGTGGAAAGCTGAGATCTGTTCATCTCTCTTTCATTTGTTCATTTATTCACAAGACACATTTTCCATTAGGCCTTGAGATAGGTACCAGGGAAAACTCAAGAGTCCAGAGGTGGGTAGAGATGAGGAAAGCCAATAATCACAACACAGTGTGGAGAGAGCTATAATGAATGGAATAAAGGTTGCAACAGCCACTTAACCATTTCAGGGAAAGCATCCAAAGAGGGAACATTTGAGCAACATCTGGAAGGACAAGGAAGCAGCTATAAAACAGAGAGGTCAAGAAATAGGGAATCTTACTTGTAGTACACACAAAAAGGGTACTAGTAAAGTCAGAGTAAAATCAGCAAGTACTATGTGGCACTTACTGACTTTACACCACTGCCATAACATTATACTGGATGGGTGTCAAGAGCTGTGACAGGAAAACTAAATTTATAGTCCAGATTATTATGTTGGGATGACTGGAAAAAGGAAGGATTGCAGACATGGGCATTGAAGACCCAAGGAAGATGGTCAGGATAATAGCAAGATCTCAGCCTTGGCACTGTAGATGGAGAGGTAGGAATAGCTATAAGAGATCCTCAGAAAGTAGCATTGGCTGGATTGGTGACAAATGAGTATTAAGGGGAAAAAAGATGACCCCAAGTACCTTAATTTGCTTATGATATATTTAACATGACTTTAATGTTACACACATTTAAAGCCACAGGGTGACTTTCTCTTTTTTTAAAACATGATAGTAAGGACAGAGATCTCCTTTCCAATTATCACTTCAATGTGCTTATTAAAATTATTGAGCTTTATTCTTTAAACAATGTCTTTGTATTCTGCGTACACATCTTTCTTCTTTGAACTAGTCCCATAATATTACCAGTTACACTTAACTAGAGCCTACACCCAGCTGAAGACACCTTCACTAACAGAAGCTATATAAGCTTATAACCTTTGACTGGAGTCAAAAAAAAATTAGCTTCCCAAACACACTGCTCTGTCTCAGACTCTGGGTCAAAGTACTGTCAATAAATATCTGTTAAAATACAAACAGCCCAACTTGGGCACTTTACTTTATAAACTAACTCAAAGTATCAGAAAAACAGAGAGCAGACGAGGAGGACATATTTTGAAGGAACGCACAGAAAGGGTTCACCGGCCTAAGTAGAAATCAGAAACCGTCCAAAGCAGCAGAACCAAGACAGGACAGGTAAGGAGGGTAAAAGGTAAGAACAGCAAGTGAACACCAGAACCAGGAATTCTAAAAGTGGGAAAGGGAGGCCCCATATAAAGAAGTCCAGTCTAGCTGGATCCTAAAGACTGCCTTCACGCATATAATGATAGCATCTTTCTTTTCATAAACCTTTACTGACAAAGCATTACTACATCTGATAGTTAGTTCCACCGCTTAATAGCTGTGTTGTGTCAGGAGAAGGCGATGGCACCCCAATCCAGTGCTCTTGCCTGGAGAATCCCAGGGATGGAGGAGCCTGGTGGGGTGCAGTCCATGGGGTTGCCAAGAGTCGGACATGACTGAGCGACTTCACTTTCTCTTTTCACTTTCACACATTGGAGAAGGAAATGGCAACCCACTCCAGTGTTCTTGCCTGGAGAATCCCAGGGACGGGGGAGCCTGGCGGGCTGCCGTCTCTGGGGTCGCACAGAGTCGGACACGACTGAAGCGACTTAGCAGCAGCAGCAGCAGCAGCATGTCAGACACAGGATTTAAACTCTCTGTGCCTCGGTTTTCTCATCTACAAAGCAGGGAGGGATGAAGAGAATCCATTTCACAGGATAATAAGCTGAGATGCACAGAAGATTAAGTGACTGATCCAGGGTCCCTAGAACCTGAAGAACTAGGGCTGGAGTCAGGCTCTTCTGCCTCCCAATTCAGTGAGTATTTCTGCTTACCTGGAGGGCTGGTCCAACCTGGAGACCAGCATGTAATCCCAGGTAGAGAGTCATTTGTAGAACATGAACAAATCACATTCACTCTGTAGCCCTGCCCCAGTTTGCATCACAACTAGTTCTAGTGGTCAGGATGTCATCTCTCATGACCATATTTTAAGTCTTTCTTAGGACCCCTAATGGAGAAGGCAATGGCAACCCACTCCAGTACTCTTGCCTGGAAAATCCCATAGACAGAGGAGCCTGCAGTCCATGGTTTCGCGAAGAGTCGGGCATGACTGAACAACTTCACTTTCACTTTTCACTTTCATTCATTGGAGAAGGAAATGGCAACCCACTCCAGTGTTCTTGCCTGGAGAGTCCCAGGACGGCGGAGTCTGGTGCGCTGCCGTCTATGGGGTCGCACAGAATCAGATACAACTGAAGCGACTTAGCAGTAGCAGTAGCAGGACCCCTAAAGAGGACTTCCCTGGTGGCTCAGTGGTAAAGAATCTGCCTCCAATGCAGGGGACCCAGTTTCAGTCCCTGGGTCAAGAAAATCCCCTAGAGAAAGGAATGGCTACCCACTCTAGTATTCTTGCCTGGAGAATCCCAGGAACAGAGGATCCTGGAGGGCTATAGTCCATGGGGTCACAAAGAGACGGACAGGACTGAGCAACTAACACTTTCATTTTAGGACCTCTAAAACCTCAGAAATCTTTTCTTGGGTTGAGGAACTCATAACAGTTCAGTTAAGTCACTCAGTCATATCTGACTCTTTGTGACCCCATGGACTACAGCACGCCAGGACTCCCTGTCCATCACCAACTCCCAGAGCTTACTCAAAGTCATGTCCATTGAGTCAGTGATGCCACCCTACCATCTCATCCTCTGTCGTCCCCTTCTCCTCCCACCTTCAATCTTTCCCAACATCAGGGTCTTTTCAAATGAGTTAGCTCTTTGTATCAGGCAGCCAAAGTATTGGAGTTTCAGCTTCAACATCAGTCCTTCCAATGAATATTCAAGACTGATTCCCTTTAGGATAAACTAGTTGGATCTCCTTGCAACCCAAGGGATTCTCAAGAGTCTTCTCCAACACCACAGTTCAAAAGCATCAATTTTTCACCACTCAAGTTTTCTATATAGTCCAACTCTCACATCCATACATGACTACTGGAAAAACCATAGCTTTGACCAGATGGACCTTTGTTGGCAAGTTAAAGTCTCTACTTTTTAATATGCTATCTAGGTTAGTCATAGCAGATGACCATATCCATAGCATTTTTACATCCCACTTTAGGAAGCATTTGAATGTTTAACTTAGGTCCTTCTGGTCATAAACCAGGGCTGGGCTCACAATATCCCCCTGCTTGCACCCTGGTAGCTGCTGTTGTTTCCAGATTGTTTTTAAGTACTCTTGAATTTCTCCCATGTAAAACATGTTTCATTTGCCCGTCCAATTATAAAATCCCCAAGCAATCCTAATAGGATAAGGGATAAGGAAGGCTAACAATTTAATAAAAAGACTAAATAATGGCATTTTAAGTGGTAATTTTCTTACTTTCCCATAGCGAAATCTGCCAAAGGGCTACCTAGTAAAATTTCTGGAGCACCAGCTTCAATGACTAGATAGAAGAGGCTTGTAATTAGCAAGTCAATTGTTTGTAAGAAATAGGTACTTAAAGACCTTTTACAGTCATTCCCAGACTTCGGTTGAAAACTTAGTCTTAGGGATAAAGGAAATATTTGTCCTTAGTGTTGCAATAAGTACCCATGTTCCCCAACAGCTTTGTTTATTTTATCCATTTGCATCTTAATCTAGACCTTGGACGAAAACCACTGAGGGGCAAAAGTAAGCTTCGATTTAGGGAAAACCTAATAGAAATCAGGACCAGAATCAGAAAAATACCAAGAAGTTCCAAATGCAAAGCTGCTAGCTTATGTCTTTCTTGTTCCAAAATTAAACCCTTCCCTAAGGCTTGGTTCCAACTGAACCCAGTCCTCTCTGCTTGGGTCTCTGTTTCTCGTGAGAGATAATGGCACACATCACATAGAGGGTCAGCAGAGAGCGGCGGTTATCTAGTCGCTAAGTCATGGCCAACTCTCGTGACCCCTTGGACTGTAGCCTGCAGGCTTCGTCTGTCCATGGTGTCAACTACAAATTGGCACTTGCCAAGAGCGCTGCCAACGACTGAACAGCAAAGGCGTGTGCCATCTCCTCTACAGAGACTGAACCCCATGCACTACAGCTGTTGCCCCTCAACAACCCCTGAGGGAGTTCAGGGTGGAGGGAGGCCCTCTGCGCTCCAGGGAATCTGGTGGGACAGGCCTTTAGATGGCTGGAGGTTTTTAGGAACAGATTTTATGATCTGGATCCTTGTATCTCCTCATATCCTTTAGAGAAGCACTAAATCCCTTTATGGTGACATCGATCCTAATGACTAACAAAAAGCCTTTTATAAAATGAGCATTTCCTGGTATTGAACTCCCCCTTCACCAAAACCTTAGATATTGACTTTCCCCCACTGCCGCTCTCAGAGCTATCTGAGATGCCGCCTCCTGGGCTGCAGTCCTCATCTTGCCCCAAATAAAATTTAACTCACAACTCTCAAGTTGTACATCTTTTTTCAGTCAACAATGGGATTCTCCAGGTAGGAATCCTGAAGCACAGAGTAGCTGACATCCAAATAAAAGACTCTTGACTGTGAATTGTAAGCACACAATCTGTGTTACTGGACGATGGGAATGAAGTGACTAGAAGAATGTGGTAGTAAGGACTGAGCCTCATCATCCTTCGAAGGATGGAGAATGATTTACTGATTGATTCTTTTTTTTTTTTTTTTTTAGCCCATGCACGTTAGCGCCTTTCAGGAGTTAAGGCAGGTCTCAGGCTACTATCAACTAAGCAAAAAAGAGCTAGGACACCACCTCTATATTTTTGAAATACGAATTTTTTTAAGTATATCTGGTTCTGCCAACTGCCCAGAAGTACAGAGTGGCAATATAAAGAAAAGTGCTGGTTAGTGTTCAGGGTACAGAAGTTTCCAGCACAATTTATTTTTTTTCCAGCACGCTTTAACTAAAGGAGCTGAAATTGTCTAGTCAGAGAGCATCAGCAGTTAGAGTCCGACAGCAGCAAAGAGTTCACCGGGTGGTTTGAGGAGCTACTCTACTGCTCCAGGGAACCTCTTACTCGGAGGACTGTGGAGGCGCAAGAGACAACTTTGACTGTGGACCCTAAATAACAGGTTGTCAAGCTGAGGAACTCATTCTGTGTCTTTCTAAGCTTGAGTCCATGCAGGAAAAAAAAAAAAAAGACAGGAAGGAAATATACTAGATGTTACCAGTTTAGTTTTTTTTTTCCCCACAGTATCCATATTTTCAGTAATAGGTAGGCATTAAACTTTTTTGTGTGAAATATGCATTTTAATTAAAAAACAAAATGCTAGGCAACCAATGACCTGATAACCAGCTAGGCAGCAAAAGAAAAGAGAAGTTCTTTCAGATGTAACTTGTTCTGGCAAATCATTAGCCCAGGACCTGCATAGGATCCCGGTCTTCCTAACTGCTGTTTTCTTTCATTGGTGATATTATCATAGCTACCACCTTCTCAGAGCTTACTCTGGGTTAGGGTATGACATTAAGTACTTTATATTTATTCTCTTGTCTAGTTTTCAGAACAGTTTTACCTACTGGGCTCTATCATTATCCCCATGTAAAGAGGAGGAGACGGAGGCTTGAGAGGGTAGGTAAGTGGCTACAGAGCACATTGTGGCAAGCAGGTAACTCTCAAGACCAGGACACACAGCCAGACCCGGGTCCACAGGTATAAACTGCTTGGTGAAAATTAAAATAACTTGCTCAAACATCACTGCTGACCCTTTCTCCACTCTACTGTTCCTATACTTGAGCCTCTCTTGCTCAGGATACCCTCTCCAGTGTGACTTTCCCAGCAGGAGAAATTTTTGCCTGTTTTGTTCACTGTTATTGAACTGAGCCAAGAGCAGTGCCTGGCACACAATAGATACTCAATAAACATTAGCTGAATTGATTAATTAACTGTAATACATCAAATTCTAACCACAATATTGTAACTTTGCAGCTGTCCAACTCCTAAAAGCAATCTCCATGCTCTTTCGATCTCCTACTATGACCAAGTTTTTCACAGTTGCACGAGCTGGTAGTTCTCCCACTGCCCAAGCAGTTTTCTTTTACATTGGAGACTACCTAGCTGCCCCTGCGGTTGGCAGTGGTTTGTGACTGAGTTTTAGCAAATGATATATGGGCAGGAGTGAGGCAGCTACTTCCAAAGCTGACCTGTAAAAGCCTAACCTTCCATACTCTCTTCTTTCATTTGCCATCTGGGTGTAAGACACCCAGTAGATAGAAGAAGCCAGGACCCGACTGTCTGCACAGACTAGAGCCTTGCTCTACTCAATTGACCTACATTGTACATTGGGCCTAGACATAAGCAGAAATAAACCTTTATCTTATTAAACCAGTAGACCTTGGAGTCATTTTTATATAGCAGTTACTCTTCCTGGCTAAGAAAAAACCATATCAGTCAAAAATTGTTCGAACATGCAATGAACATATACATATTTTTTTAATATTTATATATATTATAAATGTATTTGTGTATATAATTGATAAACTACATGCAGGGCATACTGTAACATTATATAAAGGATAAAATACAGTAAAAAACCTACATCAAAACTTAACATTTGAAAAGGGCTGGAATCAGATGAAATTAAAATATTTTTAAATTTCTTGCTAATCATGATGGTTGTACTATGTAACTAGGCAACATTTCAAGGCACATTGGGACTTAGGAAAAGGCTTGTCATTAACAATGATAGAAACAAATTTGTATTTCAAATGGTCTTCTGACTGATGACTATTTTGGTGGCTGACTTTGCATCAGTCCTGACTATACCTTTATTGTTCTTACATCATAATATTGCTGAAAAAGAAGTCAAATTAGGAATAGAAGTGACAGTTCTGCCATTTTATTATTGCTCACTTATAATAGTGGTATTATTTTCCATCCAAGGACTCCTTACAGGAACCTGTGAGACACTTGTCTATTTTGTGAAGGCTGTTTTCATAAAAACTAGATCAGATAATCCATAAATCCACTTTACCAGACACAACTAAAAAGTGTTATGTCCCAGTTCACTGAGGACAAATGAACATATGAAAGTACCAATGTCAAGCTTCCCTTCCTTTCAGATGTGTGGGAAGCTTGCCTTCCTTTAGGATATGTAGATAACACATAATACATGTAGCCATGTGTCATCAGATCATTTGAGGATGTTAGTAGCAATCCACATATTAAAACTACATTAAACTTAATGTTCTATTTTTTCATTATAAAATAAATTGATGTTTTAGCCTTTATGAACCCTGCATGGGCACAATCTATTTTTGAAACCACTGTTCTGGCAAGTATTTTGGACACCCAAATCCTAATGCTCTCAATGTTTGAAATCCCAGTCTCCCGGATGTGCGTCAGACGGCGGACGTCACTCCACTAATTTCTTTCATACTACAGGCCCCACTCTACCCCAAGGTAAGAGTTCTTCCTCTTAGTATGGGCTAGAAGACCTGGTCTTGTCGCCTAGATGTTAGCTAAGCTCTCTGTGATGTGCCCTAAGACAAATTATAGAAGAAACAAAACTCTAATTTACCCATTGAAGTAAACACATATGACTTAAGAGGCTGACCAGGAGGCTGTGTGATGTGGGGACAAGACCACAGGCTATGAGTTACAATAGCCAGAACCATCTCTTCAATAAAGTCAGCATGGTCTTTTGTATCTCAGTGTCCTGATCTATGGAACAGGCACATTAATGCCTGCCCTGCCTACATCCTAGGGGCTGTGAAAGAACGGTGGGTGAAGAGGCTCCTTACAGCCCTAACTTGAGTAGACTGCATGAGCGCTCCATAGAGAGAAACTTGGCAAGAATATGAGACGGGAGATTCTCCACAACAATGAGCCTGTGATCTATGCTGTCTTCCAGGAAAACTTGAGAGCAGCTTAGGACAACACAGGACGAGAAAAGTCCTAAGAGATTTTAGACTTTTCATGCCTTTAATCAAGAGCCTTGAGAGGATAAGTCACAGTGGATAAATGAAAAGATTAAGGCCCCCTACGCCTGCAAAGTATAGAACACTCCTCAGGGGACTCTCCAACCGGGCAGAGAGCTCCTAGCCAGGGACAGGATGGTCAGGAACTGGGCGGAGCATGACAGTGGGCTCTGAAGCCAGGGCTGAGTTCAAACTGAGGCTCTAACACTGACAACTTTCAGGTGACTTAATCAACTTGTATATGCCTCAATTTCATCATCGGTAAAGTAAGGACAATAATGACAACCTTGTATTATGTTTATGAAGTTTTAAAGAAACAATAGCCATGCCTGATATAATCCAGGACCTGGCACATAATAGGTTCTCAATAAATAGTTACCTTCTTCAGCATCATTATCTTCCTGCCCTTGCTTACTTGGCCCATCTAAAAAGGAAATAGATGAGGCATAGCTAACATTTGCCAAGAGTTAGGCTTGGCAAGCACTTATCAACATCAGAGGTTAGAGAAGTGCTTCATGGTGGGTCATACAGAGTGGATACTCATGCCCTGCAAGTCCTTGCCAAGAAGTCACGGGTAATGAGCAGTGAAAACAAAGCAACAAACCCTGGCCAGGTTGGAGGAGAGACAGCGGGTAGGCAGCTGGCAGCCAGCAGCAAAAATGACCTTACTGACTCAAGGACACCCTAGTCAAGCGGGTGAAGAGCAAAGAGGAATCGGAAAGCCTTAATAAGAGGATCTCACTTCTTTACTAAGAAAGAGGATGCTTTTGGTCCAAGTCAGTAGAGACCAATTCAATCTCTCTCGTGCTCTAGCTGTGGCCTCGAGCCATGCCCAAGTTGCCTGGCTCTCTGAAGCTCACATATCACTAGACTCTGTCCTTGGAGAAACAACTGAAAGGCCTCCCTCATCAGTGTCCAGCACTATCACAATCCCCACTGTATCCTTTCATCATTTTGGAGGGTCTTGTAAGCTGTTAACCAAGTCCAACAACGTGTACCGATCCCAGGGGGAATCCAAACTTTGGATTCACCTTATAGCCCACAAAATGAGGCTGTAATTCTTACAGACACATGTGATTATTTTCCACAAGAGCACCGGGAGAGATAGGGAAGTGGGTGATATTGTGCATTGCCCTCACCATGACTTGACAACCCCAAATTCTTTCCTTCTCAATAGTAAGCCCTGCTCATACATAATGATATGAACAACATCCCCATTAGGAACAGGTTGTGTCTGAAGGGTTCTCATGTATGCCCTTTGAAAAAGATAGGGTAAATCCTCCTTGGTAAAAGGAGAGGTGTTAATTATTTAATTAAACAAGTAGTTATTGACTTTTAGAAGCAATAGGCAAATTTTCCATAAAAAACAGACTCTTTTAAATATATATTTCTCTAGTTTCTGTTCCTGAAGATAAAATAGCTGAGAATTTAACCCCAGAGTGAAAAAATAGGTGTTTACGAAAGAAGTAATGTGCCAGTAGGACCGATAATTTCTTCCTACAGTTTTGACTTGGCCTTTAAAAGTATCTCAATTCAATTTCTATGATAGTATGAATCCCAGTAGTTTCACAAACAGGGGAGTGATTTCAGGAAATGGAGGTGAGAGCTATACCAAATCCATGAAGGATAATATTTGCAAAATATCCTGTAGATAATACAAACTATGCCACTTAATCAAGTACGGAAAAAGTTCAAATTAATCCTGACTTCACTAAAGTTAATATAAATGTCCCAAGTCAATAAATCTTAATATTGATTAATCTACACCCCACCAATTCAATTTTTAAGACCCACCAGTTCCCACAGGCAGAAGGGGCAGATGTGACAAAAGCAATTTACAAAATCAATACAGCACAAGAGATCTAGAGAAATTAACTACAGGAGAGACAACCCACTAAATCATCCAGTCCATCTCCATCTCCCTCTTGGCCCCTTGTAGGCTGCTTTCTTTCCATATATTTGAGCCACGCTTTCCTAATAAGTTGTAAAGGTCAACAGGTATGAGATCTTGTTCCTTTTCCCAAAAAAAAAAAAAATTAGTGCCATCCCCTCTCTCCCAAAACTGAGTCCCATGTCGTACACTGCATCAAGTCTCAACTCTGGCAGCACGTTGGATTCACCCAGGGAGCTTCTGCACTGTACCAGTGCCAGGCCTTATGCCCAGAGATGTCTATTTACTTGATCTGGGATAAGACCTCAGCCTTGCTGGTATTTTTTTTTTTTTTAATACCCAAATGATTCTACCATTGAGAGAAAATTGAGAATCTGTTCCCTTTAATTTCAACAGTCTTATCTCTTGTCCAGGTTTTGAATGCTTTCTTCTTGACCATGTTAAAATTAACTCAATACGGCCAGCCTGGGAGTAAGGTCCTAGATAACAGTAAGTCAGTGAATCTCCGCTGGCTGAGGAGCACCAGCGGGGGACCCTGCAGGGAAATCACTGGTGCTGATGGAAGCAGGACCGCACCTAGGTGGACTGGTTTCCTGAGAAGGGCTGTGGACTACAGCTTTGAACTACGAGGGAGGGGGGCTTCCCCAGTGGCTCAACTGGTAGTGAATCTGCCTGCCAATGTAGGAAATGCAGAAGCAGTTTCACTCCTTGGGTCGGAAAGATCCCCTGGAGGAGGAAATGGCAACCCACTCCAGTATTCTTACTTGGGAAATTCTATGGACAGAGGAGCCTGATGAGCTACAGTCCATGGAGTTGCCAAAGAATCAGACACAACTGAGCAAATGAGTATACATACCACGTGGAGAGCTACCAAAGATGGAAAGCCATCCAGTTTGGTACTCCTCTGTTGATCAACATAACCTTTGAACACAAAAACGCATACGTATGCAATCTGAAAGCTAGCTTTTGTGGAATCCTCATTACAGGCACAGTTCTAACTGTCTCATATGCTTTAACTCATTTGTCTCCCCACATCCTTGTGAAGCAGGGGCTATTATTGTCCCATTGTAGAGATGAAGAAACGGAGGCACCTAGGGTCACCCATCAAGAGACAGAGGTGAAATTCCAGCTAAGGTGGAGTGGTTCCAGAGTCCATGCTTTTAATCATCAATGTCAACTACCTCTCCGCACTGTGTAATTTCAACAGAAAGCAAACAGCTGAAGGTAGAAATGAAAGGTAATACCTTGTCTTATGGGGCTTCCCTTGTGGCTCAGATGGTGCCAAATCCATGACAAATCTGCCTGCAATGCAGGAGACCCCAGTTTCCCTGGAGATCCTCTGGAGAAGGGAACAGCAACCCACTCCAGTATTCTTGCCAGAAGAATCCCATGGACAGAGGAGCCTAGAGGGCTACAGTCCATGAAGGTGCCAAGAGTCGGACACAACAAAGAACCAACACACACACATTGTCTTATAAGAGCTAGGATGTAATTTCAATAATTAACCATAAAGCAATGGTTTCAAATCATGCACAGAAATAACTGGAAGAGATTTTAAAAACAATTGCCGGTCTCCTCTCCCTAGAGATTCTGATTCAGTGTCTACCGAGAGGCACTGGGAGTGGGGATGGAGTGGGCATGAACTTGCATTTGTTATAACATCTGACACTTTCAAGCTCACCAGAGAAGTTCAGGACTGGAATGGAGATAAAGCAATTTCAGCAGTTAGAAGGGAACTAGGAGCCTTGCACACAGTCCTTTCGGGCAGCTGGAGTGGCAGAAGCTAAGCTACAAAGAGTTAAAAAAATAGTTCTAAGGATGTGGAGCTGGTGAGGGGTGACTCCTCTTCCAAGAAACTTCTTGGTGAAGAATAGTACTCTGAAGAAGATTATTTTTAGGATGGAAAGTGCCAGAAGAAAAAGGAGAGACTAAAAATTCAAGAAAGATAGAGGGAAACTGATGATGGAAGAAGGTTCTGGAGAAGACAGGAGGGTACACGGCAACCACTCTGAGTCCACCTACCAAACTCTCCATTGCAAGAGGGGCCTCTTTGAATGATGGGCTTACACCAGGCCTCCTGGCACTGTGTTCAGCAGTACCAGTGTGGACTTCCCAACCAGGACTGGATGACTATCTTAGGAACACTTTATCAAAGCCTCTTAAAAAATAGGCAGAAACCAACACAATACTGTAAATCAATTATCCTCCAATTAAAAAAGAAATAAATTGATAAAGAAAGAAGAGAAAAATATACCATAAGGTACAACCCCACCACGACATGTCCAAACCTTCATGAGTACTAATGCTAAACTGGAGTGATATGTTGCTCCTAAGAGGACCATGAGCTAGTACATGTGATACAGCTAATCCATCTTCTCCCATACAGGATGCTCTCAAGCCTAGCTGCAGAACTGGCTGCGTAATTTATGGAACTCAGTGAAAAATGAAAATGTGAAATCCCTTGTTCAAAAAGTATTAAGAATTCCAAGATGGTAACAACAGAGCATTAAGCCAAGCGCAGGGCCCTTCTAAGCGCGGGGCCCTGTGTGACTGCACAGTTTGCCTACCATGAAGCTGGCCCTGCCTGGCTACACATGAGAACCACCTGGGGAGGCTTTACAACGCCAATGCCCAGGCCACACCTAAACCCAATTAAAACCAGACCCTCGGGGGGTGAGAACCACACATTAGAATGTTTTAAAGCTCCCCATTGATTCCAAAGTGCAGTCGAGTTTGGGAACCACTGGTTATTTGTCATAGAATCTGACAATGCCAGCTTTAAATTATTTTCTTTAAATAGGAAATTCCATCTGGAAAAAATATATTGGTCCCACAAAACGGACGATAGCCTTACTTACATACTACTGAGTCACATTTCTCGACCTATTCATTCCTATACACTGGCTCAAATTATTAGTACAAAAGAGAATAATACAAATCCCTTCCTATAATAAATACATGTATTTCTATACAGGCCAAAAATAAGAGACAACTTGAGCAATGGAGACCTTGCTAAATTCTGTTAAGGCCACTGCCTGAATTTTCTTGGCTCTTCTAGATGGTTTCTTCCAGGGTCTGGGCACTGGCCCAGAACGCCTCCACGTTTCTGAATAATGCATGACACAAGGTCCTTCCAGGCAACCGTGAGCTTTGGACAGAATGCTCCGTTAAGGCAGGAGGGTCCGACCCTCACCAAGTGCAAAGCCTGAGATTTACCCCAGGAGAAGGGATCAACTGAGGAGGATGATCCAAGCAGCATAGCTGGGCCGCTTCCAGCCGGGTACACAGCTAAACAATAGTTGTTCGCCACAAACTCAGCCACCTCAAGAAAAGAGCTGCTGTAGTGAAGAGAGGTGGGGCTCCCCACAGGACTTTAAGACCCAAAATGCGTTAGGGAGGCCAATTCCTTTACAGTGGTCTCTACACAAGCAATACAGGCTGAGGCAAATCACGGAGACCTCCGATGGGGTTCCCTCAGGATACCAGCAAGGACTAAGGTCTTTCAGTCAGATCCTACCAGCACAGAATAACAGGAAATGCTGTGGAGGTAGATTTTATGGCTTAGAAGCCTGGCTCTACCACCTATTAGTAGCTGTATGACCTCTGTGTGCTTCAGTTTCATCACCAAAAATTGTGGAGCTAATATAAGCTAATCCTCACAGAACTGCTGTGAGGACTGAGATAATCCATGCACGGTCCTTATAATAGTACTTAATACACAGTGAGCTTACTATTACTAAGGTAATGGTAACTTAGTGACCATCATCATTACCACCATCACTGTAGCAATCCACGACACGTCACACAACTCCCGTCGTCTCTATTTTGTTCAAAATGAAACCAAGGTGCACAGGGCTTAAAAGGCTGGCTCCAGGTTCCACAAGCCAGTGAGAGCAGTGCCACGCTTTCTATCGTATATTCTTAACTTCCTGATGTCACTCAACTCGAGAACTGTGCGACTCTCTCTGCAGCCTTTCTGGTGTCGCACACAGCTTCACCACAGCTTGCTCTAGGTGACAACTGAAGGAGGTGACGTAGCTAAAATCAGGGAGAGCTGTCTGTCACATCAGAAGGATTCATTCCATGTTAGCCACCGTTATTGCTGCATGGATACCACACAGCTGATGGACTACCAGGAAACCGCCATGTAATTGACCATATCCACCTCAGTGGAGACTCAAAGAACAGGCTATCTTAAGAAACCTAGTATACAACTCACAGATGAAAACAGAATTCTCCCTGCCCACACGATTAAAGTCACTCCCAAGCAAATTGTCCCACGCCTATGCTAGGAGCCTCCTGTATTGGCTATGCTGAAAATAATGAAAACCATACTGCCAAGCTGTCCTGAGCAACGGACAGAGCAAAGGTGTAACTTTAGAAAAGAAATCAAATGTCAAAAACCTCCAGTCCCCCAGCTGGGGATTGGCCAGTATAGAAATGAAGTTTTAAGTCCTCCCTTCTCTTCAAGAGAAACTGTATACCACCAAGCCAAGCCCAACTCACCTTTTGTTGTAAAGAGTCGCATTGACACAGACCCAGGCCCTTGCTGAGGGCCCAGAGGCAGCCATGTTGAGCTTGTATCTCCACCATTGAGGAAAAACTTCCTGACCAATCAAATTGCAGGAAGTCATTAGATTTATTTTTCCACCCAAGTAAATGCCTCTCCAGAAAGAAACCTGCCCTATGGCATCAATTTCCCTCTTTCGCTGAGTGGTCTAAGGGAAAAAATAAAAATTTAAAACACAACAATGAATCCGTGACAATTAAGCTTGCACATAATGAAAGCCACAAATACGTAATTACCATGTCCCACTTGGTACAATATACTCCAGAGTTGCCAAAAACTGCCCACTCTGATAGCAGTTGCCCTTACGCAAGCCCTGGGCTCTGCAGCTGCATCTCAATGAGCCCAAGTCAGCTGCCTGGAATGGTTTCCCTGGTAACAAGGTGCTGGCTGAGAGGGACATTGATTACCCCGAGGAGTGAGTTTCCACTTGGAGGGAGCCTGGGTGAATGCAAAAGCAGGGAATTTGGAAGGGGCACAGCAGGGTCCAAAAGGATGCAGGAGTCACGAAAAACCGGGAGAGGGTCCCAGGCCTTTCCCTCCCTGAGATGGAGGAAAGTCACACGTCAGTCTGGAGACTTGAGGACTTCTAAGGGGAGGCCTAGAGTTGGAATATCCCATCTACTCCTGAAGTGCCCACATTCTTTATCAGGAGAACCGGGCTGGTTGTCAGAAGTCGTGAATTCTAGTCCCAGCTCTCTGATTAACTCACTGGGTGACTTTGGATAAATCACATCTAGGTCAAATCAAGGGAGTCAGGATTAAGTGATTTTTCTAAGTCTAGCTAAGACCACATGTTGAGAGAGAGGGTCAGCTCGGCCCATGATAGTGAGATTGAGTTTCTGTGCATTAACAACTGTTCTTTCCTTCTGCAGTTACATTTTCTAACTCTCCTCTCCTGTCTCAGGCATAACTCTTTGGGATGAAATTCAGATTTTTCTGCCACCTGTTTCCAAGGTTGCCTAGAAGAGAAAGGTTCCCATCAGTGTGGTCAATTTCTACCACAAGGGGGGGACAAATCTGAACGCTACATGCGGATGAAGATGTTCCACTGTTGCCCAAGAACTGGGAGCAGCTGCTGTGATTCTCTGAATGGCTCGCCCTCTCCAGGCATGCTTTAAGATTGAGCAATGAACTCATGGGATCTCAGAGAAGCAGAAAGGAGAAGCATTCTGGCTAAAGGGAACAGCATCTGTAAAGGCTATGTGGGCGATGCAAGTGAGTTCTTATGAGGCCTGAAACAAATGCCAGAATGATAAGTATGTTGAGTGATGGGGAGGAGTTACGGGGTATGTGGAGGGCAGGCAGTCAGACAGGCAGGAGTGAGACCATGCAAGTCTCGTTAGTGGCTACGGTTTTGTTTTTATTCTAAGAGCTTTAGACGCTCTTAGCAGAGGAGGTAAGTGGAAGTAATATGACAGGATTTTATTTTGAAAATATTAATTTAGTTAACATATGAGACTAATTAGGAGGGTACTGTCATAACCCAGGCAAGAGATGCTACTGGATAGATGGATAATTTTCAAAAGAGGAGTACAACTTCTATATGAGTGGTGGGTACAGCCCTCAGATTGCCCCCCACCCCCGATTCCAGGTATGGTCTCCTGGTTTGTCCATTTCACCTTGTTTGGCATCATCTCCTGGCATCACATGCTGACTGCTAATATCTCATCGTAGAGAGTGGATTCCCCTACTCCTCAATAGCCACCACCTCCGTCCTCCTCCTTTTCACTGACATCTTACGCAGTTGAAAGCCTGAAACTCTCTGGAGACTTGTCTAGTCCTTATTCCCTCAGAAAGCACATAAACTTTGTGACTGGTTGTTAAATTTTTATCTCACAAGTCACATGCAGTAAGAGAGAATCTTCAGCAAACACACATCTTTTAGCGTGGTGACATTAAAAATAAACAAAACAAAAATAATCCCTTCTTCTTATCTCCGAATGCCAAAAGGCAGTGTAAGTTTTGTTAGAAACATAGGAACCCGGTCCTAGAATCCTTCGTGTGTCCCCAAGTACTACAAGAGCTGAGGAACACCACCTTTAAAAACTGTCCCAGGGATCATCTGAGATCGTGTCCGTCTTAACTGAGTTCTAAGCATACAGGCAGGGACAGAGAGAAGCATGATAAGACTTCTGCAACTTCAAATATGAGTGACTTGCTTTCAGCAGATTGGGCCACTGGACAGGAGAGTCCAGGGTGACAGCCCTTCCGATGGAAAGAGGCAGAAAGGGAAGTGTGAAGATCACACATTCTCTAATATTTCTCCCCCGAGAGTCAGGGTCTAAGTACTCTGACCTTGGCTCTGGGCGCTACGGCTCTTTTGGCCAGTAGAATCAAGGCAGATCTCAGAGAGATCGCAGTTTTGGTTCCAGACCATCACATCAAGCGAATATAGCAATAGAGCAAGTCATGTGAATTTTCTGGTCTCTCAGTGCATATAAACAGTATGTTTACACTCGGCTGTAGTCTAGTAAGTGTGCAATACCATTATGTCTAAAAAATACATATATGCCTTAATTTAAAAATTCTTTATTGCTAAAAATGCTAAGCAGCATCTGGGCCTTCGGGGAGTTATAATCTTTCTGCAATAGTAATGCCACAGATCACAGGTCACCATAACACACATGATAATACTGAGAAAGTATGAAATATTGCAAGAATTGTCAAAAGGTGACAGAGAATCATGAAGTGAGCAAACACTGTTGGAAAAACAGCACCAACAGACCTGCTCAGCACAAGGTTGCCACAATCATTCAATTTGTAAAAATCACACTAAAGAGGAAATACTATACATCAAAGTACAACAAAACAAGGGATGCCTGTACAAGAGAATGCAATGCTACGACACTGTGCCAGTTTCCCTTCAAAACCCTGCAAGTCTACAAAGGCTTCCTATTTTGAAGATACAGAGATAATTAAGTGGGATGATTATTCATATATCAAATGATGCTTCCTGTTTCAGACAGTTTTCTCTGAATTTCTTTATGACTTTCTTTGTGGCTATTAGATGGCATTTGCTGAAATAAAAGAAAAAGTTATCGTGTGAACAGTCACTAACAAGTTAATATCAGCCAGAAATGAAGCTAGAAGACTTTTCCCAGGTCACTGGGACTAAAAAGACTATTTTTAAGGTCTTATTTACAAATGACCTTTTAAAGAAACTAACCTTAAAGTGAGTTTTACCTCCACAAATTCCCCCAGGAGACGCCCGATGCTTTTTTCTGTATGAGAAACCAGACTTCTGGATTGTGGCAGGTTTTTTAATTCCCCTCTGAACTGCATTCTCTACCTCCCCTGGGGCCCATCTCTGAGGATACAGAAATGGTCTACTTCCAGGAACCAACGTCTCTGCAAAATGGCCTCTCCTCAGTCCCACAGCATGGCGGCTTCTACACTCTCAAGGCCACAACAGGGAGGGGTATACATGACAAGAGTTTCGCAGGTGTTTTTCCTAAAAACCATTTCCCCTCCTCCAGTCAGGAGAGCCACAGAGTGAAAAGCAAACTCCAGTTGGAAGCCCAAGATTCTGGAGCCTTCCCGAGCACTGTAAGCGGGGCAAGCAACTGAAGCTCTCCCTACCTCAGTCTCCTCCTCTGCAAAGACACAAACATACCACAGGCACCACCGTCCAGCAGGTCTTTCCAACCTAAGAATCTAGGATTTTACACTTTTGACGGGGAGTGGGAATCCAGCCTCCTGGGTCATGCAAGTCAGAACTCTCAGCCAGATCAGATCACAGCCTCCTTCCAATGGCCTGAGCACCCGGCTTGCTGTGTGTAGCAGGGAGGGTTGCGAGGAGGAAAAGGCAAGACATCCACTCTCTTGGAGGAGGAAGGAGTGGCCACTCCAGGAGGTCCTGTCAGTGCAAACCAAGATGGTGTGAAGAGGCACATACAGGGTGCATGCACGCATATTAAGTCGCTTCAGTCACATCTGACTCTCTGCAACCCTGTGGACTGTAGCCCGCCAAGCTCCTGTGTCTGTGGGAGCCTGGTGGGCTAGAGTTTCGGGGTTTAGCCCCGGTGGATCTAGGGTGATTTGAAGGGGAGACGGATAGGCAAGAAAAGACTTATTTATTTAGAAATATAAGATTAGATTAAGAAATAATATTATAGTAGGAAAATTTTGTGGAGTAAAAAAAGGCTGAATAACTTGGTTTATGTGGAAAGCCAATAAAGTTCCAGCAAGGAGCTTGCACCATCTACGTGGGGCCACCGGCGCCTGCTTGAATCTCTAAAGGTGCCCCGGCCTGGGCTCCCTTTTGCACGGAACTTAAAAGCCGGGGCAAATAAGTAGACATGGCGAGCCTCCACCCCCCAGATGGGAATTCAGCCTGAAACTGAGAGTAAAGATTGACACGGGGAAAACCAGTCCTTTCAATGACTAGCCCCGACCCCTACTGTTCAGAAGGCCTTTTATGCCTTTTTGATTGTACATAGAGATCAAGGGGTAATACAAAATTATGTAGTGTTAGCAGCCCAGACTCTTAGCAAAATCAGGCCCTTTTCTCTGCATACCTAGTTGTATACACAAGTCTTAGGTGATTTACATCATCTTCTGGCCAAAAGGCCAATTAACATTTTACAGCCCTTTTTTGATAATGGTTTGTTAACCAGAAGGCTTATTTGTGTTAAAAGTGTTGTTTTTTCGCAAGTCTGGTGCCATTCTCAGAAAGCACTAAATAAAGTTACATTCTTACATAGCAAAGATATAGCAATTTGTAACAAGTAAAAGGAGTACAGTGATTCATAACAAAAGAAAAGTAATTAACTCAAAATCTAGTGTTGCTAACATCAAAACTACTATATATCTTTTTCCATATCCCATTTACATTGATTAACATCCTCTCAGGTGCCTAAAAGATAAAGAATGAGGAGGTCTGGCAGCAATCATTGAGTCAACAGTGAAATCCTGTCACCTATATGTTTTTTAGCTCTTTAGAAAAGGCTCTGTAACTTTAAGATACTTAAGCTTTGTGCCCCTCGCAGTTGGGGGCTATAAGCAATTCACAAGCTCTAAAAGGTCCAGGGAACCTGTTAGGCAATTTAGAGCATTATCAGAGGGGGTTGAGCTGAAACACTCCTTTCAAATGCAGAAGACTAAAGCCCTGAGTTGACTTTTTCCAGAGAATGTCAGAAGAGTGGAAAAGCAGGCAGTCTTATTTTTGGGGTACATATTCAGGAAATACCAGGGGGAAACCCTGAGATCGAATCACCTTGCCCACCGAGGTCTCTGCTGCATGACTTTGTCACGGGTGGGATTCCTCATGCTGGCTTCCGGCAACAGAGGTTGGAGGAGGCCAGCATTTCCTCTCCCCCGAGTTACAGAAAGATGAAGCCTGACTTCTGCAGCTTCCCGGAGCCTTCCTGATGGCCGTTCCCTCTCCAGGACAGGCCCAGTGGCCAGCTGCGTGCTCTCAGCTTGCGTCTAGGTTTGAGGTGTCATCAGTTCAGTTCAGTCGCTCAGTCGTATCTGACTCTTTGTGACCCCGTGGACTGCAGCACACCAGGTGTCCCTGTCCATCACCATCTCCTGGAGCTTGCTCAAACTCATGTCCATTGAGTCAGTGATGCCATCCAACCATCTCATCCTTTGTCATCCCCTTCTCCTCCCACCTTCAATCTTTCCCAGCATCAGGGTCTTCTCCAATGAGTCAGCTCTTCACATCAGGTGGCCACAGTGTTAGAGTTTCAGCTTCAGCATCAGTCCTTCCAATGAGTATTCAGGACTGATTTCCTTTAGGATGGAGTGGTTGGATCTCCTTACAGTCTGAGGGACTCTCAAGTCTTCTCCAATACCACAATTCAAAAGCATCAATTCTTCACCACTGCAATCTCCAAAAATTTACTTTTTCTGGTTATATCTTCACTCATATCCTCAGCCAAGTGCAAACCTCTCTTATCTCAAGATGATATCTGAGATGGTGAAAAAGCCATAATTTGGGTTTGTGCTCTGATTTTCACACAAAGCCAGTGGAAAGTGCAGATGGTAAAATATCCCCAATGAGCCCGGCCAGAAAACCAGGTTTTGCCAGCAATGGTTATGGTAATCTTGAGTCCGAGAGTCTTGATTCTGCAGAATCACCTGGAGAAGGTAACTGATGGCTTGGGATAGCAGTGAGCAAAAAGCATTAAAGTCATGGCTTTTTAAAACACTGTGCTGTCTGTTCAGGGTTAAACCAAGGCACTGAAAAGAACTCTCTCAAACAAGGACCCAGAGCGGACCTGGACATAATGAAGGGAGCACTATAATTATGTGGGTAAAGGATGGATTGTTCAATAAATGAGGGGTAATTGGCTTTTAAAGGAAAAGTAAATAAATAGAATTCTAGTCTCTATGTCCCTGACCACATGCAAAATATATTCCTGTTGCATTAGAGACCTAATGGTCAGAAGCAGAACTTTAAGACTATTAGAAGGATATACAGTGTCATGCCTACAAGCTTATGACACTGAAATAGTAAAAGAGTTTTTAGACATAAAAAATATCTAATGGCCAAATTAATTGGAGGGCCAAATTAATACATCTGCAACATCTTTTTAGACAATACCAGAAATGAAGTTTAAAAGTGAGATAAAATGAGAGAAGTTATTATTATTATATACACACACATATGAAAATGAAAGTGATGGTCATACAGTCGAGTCCAACTCTATGCGCCTTCATAGACTGTAGCCCAGCAGGCTTCTCTGTCCATGGAATTCTCCAAGCAAGAATACTGGAGTGGATTGCCATGACCTCTTCCAGTATACACACACACACACACACACACATATTTTCTATTTTTATATATGTGCATGTATGTATACACAGAGACTGATACCTAGAATATATGAAGAACTCTAAAATACCAATCAGAAAATGGATGAAGACCATAAAAGGTACAGACTTCCAGTTATAAGATAAATAAGTACTGGGATATAAGGTATAACATGATAAATGTTATTTACACTGCTGTACGTTATACACGAAAGTTGTTCAGAGAGTAAATACTGGACTTTCCTGACGGTCCAGTAGTTAAAAATCCATCTGCCAATGCAGGGGATAAGGGTTCAGTCCCTGCTCAGAAGATTCCACATGCCATGGGGCAGCTAAGCCTGTGTGCCACAACCACTCAGCCTGCACTCTGGAGTCCACAAGCCTGAACTACTGAGCCCACAGGCCACAGCTACACCCTAGAGTCCATGTTCTGCAACTAGAGACTAGCCCTGCTCGCCAGAACCACAGAAAGCCACATGCAGCAATGAAGACCAGCACAGCAAAAAGAGAGGAAGCAAAAGCTTTTTTAAAAAAGAGAGAGTAAATCTTAAGATTTATCAAAAGGAATTTTTAAAAATTCCTTTAATTTTGTATATATATGAGATGATGTATATTCACTAAACTTATTGTGGTAATTACTTCATGATGTATATAAGTCAAATAATTATATGTACACCTTTAACTTACACAGTGCTTACGTCAGTTATATCTCAATAAAACAAAAAAGAAAAAAAAAGTTGCAACCCAAAAGAAAATGAGCAAATGGTATTAATATAAGCAAGTAACACATAGAAAAGGAAACTTTAAAGCTGCTGCTGCTGCTGCTAAGTCGCTTTAATCATGTCTGACTCTGTGCGACCCCATAAATGGCAGCCCACCAGGTTCTGCCGTCCCTGGGATTCTCCAGGCAAGAACACATGAAAAGTTTCTGACTACATGTGATAATTTAAGAAATGCAAAGAAAAACTAGTCACATCAAAGTGGCAACCTTCATAAGGCCCATAATAACAAGTATTGGAGAGGAAATGGAGAAATGGACTGTCTCCTGATGGTGGGAGTTTAAACTCGAACGATCAAACCTGAGAGTCTTTGGCAACATGTGCTAAATAGGTGTTCCTTAAGACCAGCAATTCCATTTGTGGTACACAGCACAGAAAGATGTTCAAATACGTACATGCTTCCCAAAGCTAATAACCAAACATTCTAAATGTCCACCAGAACAAGAATGAATACATAGTCATAAGATGAAATGCTGTTCAGCAGACAAAATGGATAAACTAGAGCTAAATGTATCCACACACACACAAAACCAATT
This sequence comes from Aepyceros melampus, assembly GCA_006408695.1. Taxonomy (NCBI): domain Eukaryota; kingdom Metazoa; phylum Chordata; class Mammalia; order Artiodactyla; family Bovidae; genus Aepyceros; species Aepyceros melampus. Next base: position 93,888 of record SJXQ01002176.1, read on the forward strand.
TGCAGGAAACAATGATAACCACTTCCATAAATACTATATAGTGTTTATGAACACTTAAGTATGAGACTAACATAGAAAAAGCTTGGATGACAAGAACACGTACCAGATTTTTAACAATGGATGCCTCTGGCAGTGATAGTGGATGGAACTAAACAGAGAAATTTAATTTGTAATTTTAAAATGTTTATAATAAAAAGCGATCAGAAGAAAATATGACAAAATGTAAACATCTGTCCATGCTGGGTAATGGATACAGGTGTTTATAAGATTATTCTCCAGGCTTTTCTATTTTAATGTGTTTATAACCAAGAAAAGCAAAGCAAACAATGTTCTTATATTAAATGTAAACCCTCACACCCTAAATATGTCTACATTCTATTTCCTCTATCTCTGCCTCAGCTCAGACTCTCGTCTCTTCTCCAACAGGCTGTTACTGGTCTCCCTGCTTCCAGTTTCCACCTCTACAATGTTACCAGGGTGATTTTTCTGAAATATAAATCTTCAAAAACTATAAAAGGAAATTCAAATCCAACTCTCTTCACACAGATCCTTAGCTTTCAGATAAAACCCTAGCTTCTTTGCCTGGCAGACAAAGTCCTCCATAACTGAGGTCCCACTTCTGTTGGCCCCAAACACCACAGTCCCTGCCCCTTCCCACACGCACACCCGGGGCTCTGGCCCCACTGCAGTCCAAGAGCCCCAACTTTCACAAGCTTGTGGAACACTCTTCCCCTTCTCATGTCCCCACTTAATTACGGTTTGCTCTTCAACGCTGGTCTCAAGACAGCACCTCCTACCTGCATTCAGGGCTCCTTCCCCAGCCTCCCTGAGAGCCCTGTGCAAACTGTTTCTGCAATTAGCATGTTGCATCCTAACCACCCTCTCCCCAGGGAGACTGTATGCATCCAGTCTTCAGGAACAACGTCTCATAAAGTTCTTTCCCTTGTGCCTTAATGAAGGCTCACTAAATTGTGTCAGATTAATAAATTAAAATATCCCAGCACACAGGAAACACCCACGGAGCACAAAGTACCATCCTGAGTGTGGTTTTACTCATTCTGTAATGACTAGGATTATCGATAATAACCATAGCCCTCCCTTGTCGGGTATTATAATACACTTGCTGGGTCTTGCGGGGAGAACGTAAGTAAGGCTGGACATAGGCCTGGTCTTCAGGGAGTTTCTAGTCTTGCGGGAGAGACACTATTAAGACATGAAGCACCTGAGCCTATAACCAGATATGAGTATGACATGGGCAACTCTGATCTAAAGTAGAACCCATTCCCAGCAGATTTCCCTTAAAGCATTTAGACATAGAGTTGCTTTAAAATGAACAAGAGGTAGGAAACAGGAAGGAAGAGAAATGGGAAATGAGAAAAGAAGAAAAGGCCACAAAGGTCCTCACATTCATTCCAAACATCCCGGCTTACTGCCTGATGGGAGTAGACACTGAAGGTGGGAACAGACCCAGACCAGGATGGGGGCCCCCACAGGTGCCTGCCTGTCAAGATACCCTGTATCCTCAGGATTACTAATTTAGGGAGAAGGGGGCCTGGCACTGGCTGGCAACTTGGCCAGACAGTCCCAGTCCTTCCCCTGCCCCAGGGCTCTCCTGTTCAAATCAGTATTAGTTAGTAGGCAGAATGGGCTCGTTTCACGCATGTTCTAATTAGATAGTGGAGATTATTACAAAACACCTGCAATGTTTGTAATCGTTTAAAATAATGAGAATCAATATTAGCTTTCAAAGTCACCATATGGTAAATGCTCATTCCAGCCATGTGGTCCCTGATAGGCTCTCAATGCTTCAAAACTGATCATTAACATTTTTTAATTTGCAAGAAGTTGCTCTCGGTTAATGAATTGGCTGCCTGTGTGCCCTCCGCACAGTGACTGCCTCTAAGTGATCATTTAATTGTAACACGGCCTCAGGGCCCACTGGAGTACTTGGGGTCTGCTGCAAAGGACATGCTCCAGAGTCAAGTACAAGCCGATACCCCACCACCAGCAGGCACTTCTCAGATGTCTGATCTCCAAGCCCCTTAAAATGCTGGTTCTCAGATCCCAAGAGAACTTGTGAAGAACAGACTGGTGAGTCCCATCCCAGAGTTTCTGATTCAGCAGGTCAAAAGGAAGGGGCCTGAGGTTCTGCATTTCCAACAGCTTCCCAAGTGAGACTGTTGGGCCAGGGACCACACTTTGAGAAGCACTGTCCTACAGGAGGACACCCAGGCCCTACTCCAGGTAACACCTTCCCCATCGGCAAGAAACACCCGGGAAGGGTGAAGATTGAGAAAAAGACTTCAGTGTTTCCCCTGTTCCCTGAGCAAACGTCCGGGTCACACCTGATGAGATGGGCGGTGGGCTTCATGGAACATGTGTTGAGCCAGATACTGGGCTGGGCATTGCCACATCTTGATTAATCCTCACCACAGCCCGGTGAAGGCGGTGCTACCACCACACTGGACAAAAGAGGAAACAAAGACCCGGGACTGTCCGGTGGCAGCCTGGCCGACGTGTGGAGGACTGGGATTCAAACAAAGGTTTCGTGCCTCCAGCCCCGTGCATCATCACAACTGTCCCAAATGACTTTGCAAGCACATAGACAGTGCAAATTACCAGAACCGCACCAGAATATACTTTTTCCCTTCACACATGGTCAAAAATTCTTCCCTCCCCATAAACTGAGCACACAACCCCTTCTGGCACTTTGCTTTGACCTCAGTTCTCATCTACTAGGCTGGTATTTCTCAACTTTTAATATGCCTAGGAATCACCTGGGGATCTTGTTAACCTGCAGCCTCTGAAGGCACAGCTCCAGGACGTGCCCAGAAGCAGCACGTGCTGCCCTGCTTCCAGGTGGCACCCCGGGGGATGTTGATGGTCAGTTCTGTGTAGACACAGAGGACCTGGCGTGGTGGGAAACATGAACTTGGGAGGCAATGCACCTAGGTTCCGATCACTCCCAAGGTGTGTTTCCTAAAGCAATTTACTCGAACTCTCAGAACTTCCGCTTCCTCATTTCTAAACTGGGAATAAGATATACTCCCCACAGGGTTATGGGATTCCCAGGTGGCACTAGTGGTAAAGAACCAGCTCGCCAATGCAGGAGACCTAAGAGACAGGGGTTCGATCCCTGGGTCAGGAAGATCCCCTGGAGGAGGGCATGGCAACCCACTCCAGTACTCTTGCCTGGCCTGAAGGGCTACAGTCCATGGGGTCGCAAGGAATCGGACACGACTGGAGCGACTTAGCATGCACCACGGATTACGAGATAAATAATACGTGAAAAGCACCTATCATTCTAGCACCCTCCTGCTCTCTCCCCTAAAACCCCTCTGCAACTACTTCACCTTCTTTGATATCTCCTTTCTCTCACTTCCTACCCACCCAAGCTTATGAGCAAGGGAGGTCGGACATTTTTATCTGGTTTACCTGTGGGGCAATCACAGGCTTCTGATAGACCAAGTCCACAGCCAGGCTGTGCTGGGTCTCAAATACAACCCAGGGCTCCTGATTCCAAGCTGAACGCTGTTTCCCACGCCCTAGGGACTGAAGCCTCAGCCCTTCTAATTTGGTGGTAGAGCAAACACAAGACCAGAACCACTGCAGCCAGAATTAGCATAGCTCTGCCGGAGTCCTAAAGAAGAAATGAATGGCTCGTACTCATCTTTTGTTATCTGGAAATAGAAATATTGGCAGTGGGAGTGGGGTGGGGTGGGGGGAAAGTGTGCAGATTTCAGCACAGCAACAGCCCAGAAAGTAGACACTGTCTTATCTCTAGCTGGAGCTCTATTTTTATCCAGGGAGTGACTTGGTAAAACAGTCCCTGGGATAACACATGAGACACCTCTTAGCCCCAGGCAGGGAGCTCCGAGAAATGTACAATATCAAAAGAAGGAAAACAGATAAAACGGAAAAATCATAGGTAGGATTTATGGCAAAGTTTGCTCACGGCCAGGTAAATTCACTAGGCTCCCCGAGCTTCCTTTTTCTTCTTTCTTTGAAGTTTGAAAATACCTAAGACTTGTTTTAAATCATCCCCATAAAACATCGCCTGCTACAGAAGCTGCGATCAGGGATTCTCCCAGCATCCGCATTTGTCGCCAAGCTCGTAATTCACAGCAATTCATAAACTTTTTCAAAATGCTGTGAACGTAACTTCAGGGGGTTAATAAAACAGCTTTCTACTCCTCTACTTCTTGCCATTGATAATTTATTCAAATTGTAATTGCCTGTAATGTGCACCCTCTATCACATTACTGCTCACGCCCCGTGCACGCTCCCCACCATCCATCACCCCAGCTGTCAGCACGGCCCTCCTTCCTGCCTGGCACACAAACATGGGACTGCTTCTCTGCTCACAGCTAGTGGACAAGCTGGATAGAGGATCCCACTGGCGCCTTCCCACTCAGCAGCTGACATTTAGTCTCAGGCTACCCATGTCTCAACCATGCGTCTTGTGGCATGAGGTTTGCAGGCTTTGGCGGTTTGGGCAGAGCTATTTGTGCATGTGCAGACAGTGCAATGACAGCAAAAGGCTCTCCTGGGGAACAGGGGGTGATGGATGGATCACAGATTTGAGAGTCAGGAGACTTCTCATCCTAGCTGTACTGTGACTTCTGCACAAGTTGAGGTAAGCCCCTTAGCCACTCTAAGCCTGTTTCCTCACCTAGAAAATGGAGGCTGTGAACTTGCCCCCTCTATTCCACAGGACCCAGTGGCTGTTTCAGAGACAATGAGATTATTTCTCAGGCTGACTCTGACTCACACAAAGCCTGACATGCCCTTCCAGGTTTTCCCCAGTGGAAAAAAGCAAGTTATCATCTGAGTTCTTGAGGCAGATCTGGAACCAGGGGATCAGACAAGGAGAGAGGTCATGGAAGGTGGGACCCAGCTTCTAGGGCAGATACAAAGGATACAAGAGTTAGTCCTAGAATTTCCAATTGTTTGGTGTTGGGCAGGTGAGTATCTGATTCTGGTGACCCCAAGATGGCAAAAGCAGAGGTCAAGGCTGCAGCTGGGGTCCAACCAGTGGCTCTGAGGTCTTCCAGGCACTGGGTGATAACGCATCAGATGATGCTTCTTTCCCCTCCCCCTGCTCAGATCTCAGTGTACATCAGCAGTTTCCAGCCTCCTCACTGAGCAGCCAGCACTGGTCTCTCCTCTCCTGCACATCACCTCTTAAGCTCCCCGGATGTACTGAAGGATGGAGTCCCAGTGTCTAACAGCCTTTGCAGAAGAAAATGCTCCCACCCTCTCAGAAGTTCCTGTGTGGACTCAGAAGTCCACAGTCTACCCTTGGCCTGCAGAGTTAGAGAATAAGTAGCACATGCAGGGCCTGTCTCCAGGCAGCTGACCGCACAGAAAAGCAGCATCTTTTTGACCCCTGCTTTTTTTTTTTTCCAAGTCCCAGCACCACCCACGCCCCTACCCCCCACTTCTTGTTAAAATTCCCTGCAACAAGTGGCAGCAGTAGGTCTGCTCAGCAGGTACCTGAACGTAACTGAGAAGAGGGAAAGGAAATCAGGAAATCGCAGAGATTGCCAAGAGACCTCCCAGGTCCCACATCACCCCCTGATGGGTTTCTCTTTATAACACGTGGGGGAAGCCAACTGGTTTCCTGCATCCGCGGAGGCTGAGAAGTGGCACTAAAATGAGGAGGAGGAGAAGCAGAGAAGAAACGTCTCTAAACCCCCCCGGTTAAGTTCTGGCCCGATGCCTGAGCCCCTGGGAGCCTCTAGTCCCTTAGGAAGAGGCAGGTGGAGGAAAACGATCTTTTCTGCAGCTGCTACCACTTACCACAAATCATTTATTTCATCTTCTTAGCAAGCGCAAAGTGTACCCAATCCCACCAACTGCTTTCTCAAAATCTTAAGACGTAGCGTTCTCCAGTAGGACTTCTTCCCTGAACGAGATTGCCTTCCTCGTGCGATTTACATTAGTGGGGAGTCTGTTATTAGCTTGATATTTTATCTCTGACACTGTGAGAAATACTGCTGCCATAAACCTGGGTGCCCTTAGTAAAAGCTGAACTACTTGGCAAAAGCTAATAAAGTGAGAGACGATGAAAGCAATTGGCTATGAATACCTAAGCAGCAAAGATGACAGAGGCCCCGCGAGGCTGGGCCACAGGCATGCGTGGGTCTGCACACACGCAGACACGCGTGCACGCCCTCCCATGTCACTTTCCCTTGAGGCCACGATCAACTTTTTTCTTGCCCTGTGAGCCATTCCCTCTCAACCCAGGGCTCTTCGGTCCAAGAGTCGCAGTTGCTTATTCCTAAAAGCAGATGGATCTAGGCTTCATAAACCATGCAAGATTCAGAAGCACAGGAAACGACCGGAGAACTTGAGGATTCAAATTCCCAGCCCCCAATCCCTCCAGAGATTCTGAGAACAGGATGATGTTCTCAGAACAGGGAACCTGCATTTCTAACAAGCATCCCATGAATGGTCAAGGGAACTGGACTCTGGCGACCGCTGTATTCGTAGGCGCTGAGTGGTCAGCATAACAAACAGGGCCCTGTCCCTGCACCTACACTGAGTGAAGAACGGATTTCAAGGCCGACTCAGACCCTGTTTCAAAAGATTTGGTCATCTGTATGCCCCAAAAGGCCTCAGATCAAACCAGCCGCATCAGAACAGAGGCTTCTGCCTTCCGGAAGGCAGGTGCCAGCCCAGGTTCTGGGTATGTGCCTCACGTGCAGGAGGAAGGGTGGATGCTCACGCCGCGTATTGATGAACACGTGCTGTCAGTCCGGGGACACGCCCATAGGAATATTAATAAAGGCAGCGTCTCTTCCTCTGGCTACCTATTTAAGAAACTTTACCAAGTGAGAGACTCTGAAGCTCAGTGGTTGGCAGTAAATGCCAATCATTTGGCTCACATTGCTTGAGGGACTCCAAAACACTCAGAGGCAGGACTGTTGGGTGTGGTCCTCACGCACCCAGCTGCTTCTCCTGAATAATGAAAAGAACACAAAACCACACTGGACAAGCGGTGAATTATGCAGCCAGCCTTGAAGCTTTTAACATGTGCTTCTTTACCCAGTGATGAGCCTGGAAGGCGGAATGGGGTAGGGGTGGCAGAATCCACCATGATGGAAAGTGAGCCTGGTGGAGCCAAAGAGATGGCATAACTCTATGGATTCTCAGCCCTGGCTACGTAGTGGCATCATCTGCAGACTTTAAAAATAATAGGAAATACTGACTCTAGAGATCCCAACCCTGATCTGGGGTGGGGCAGGGCACAGGTATTTTTTTAGGGCTCCTCAGATGTTTCCAACATGCAGCAGGAGTTGGTCATCTCAGACTAATAGAACTTCCAGGGAGTGTAAAGCTGGATGCTGGTCTGTGCTGAGCTGAACCTTCTGGCAAACTTCACGATGTGTCATTACTGGGATCTCATCTCAGAGAATAATGGGTGTGGACTCTTTTAAAATCCCCTTTTTTTTTTGCTTTTGTGTGTGCTCAGTTGGGTCTGACTCTTTGCAATCCCATGGACTATAGGCTGCCAGGCTCCTCTGTCCATGGAGTTTGCCAGGCAAGTATACTGGAGCAGATTGCCATTTCCTACTTCAGGGGATCTTCCCAATCCAGGGAATGAACCTGGGTCTCCTGTGACTCCTGCATTAGCAGGTGGGTTCTTTACCACTGTGCCACCCGGGAAGCCAAAATCACCCCCAGGTGATTGCACTTTGCAGCAGAGGCAGAGAAGGGCTGGGAGATGTTTCATGCTGACGGCTGCCTGTCCTTTCCCTAGGGTTTTAACCACTGATCTAGTGGGAAGCACTGGATTTTTAATCAAGAGACTGAATTTAAGTCTTTGTTAGAAACTTGCTGTGGCAACTTAAGCAAGTCATTAACCCTCTAGGCCTCAGCTTCATTTTGATCCTGTCTCACAAAACTGGTGTAAGAATTAAATAAAATCATTTGAGGGACTTCCCTGCTGGTCCAGTCGTTAGAACTTTGCCTTCCAATGCAGGGGTGTGGGTTTGGTCCCTGGTCAGGGAGTTAAGATCCCACATGCCTTGAGGCCAAAAAGCAGAACATAAAACAGAAACAATATCGTAACAAATTCAATAAAGACTTCAACCATAGTTCACCTTTTAAAAAATCTTAAAATCTACATTGAAAAAAAATTACTTGAAAGCACGCAAAAAAATAGTGATCTGCTACATAAATATCACTTTTTCCTTTCTTAGACCAAAAAAAAAAAAAAAAAAGGTTCTACAGGGTTTATATCTCAGCAGGCAGGGAGAGCCTGTGCTACGAGGAAGCAGGCCCCATGGGCTGATAATGGTGACAAGCATGATGCTTCAATGCTTCAGGTCCGTTTTTCCACCATTGACTCCACCCCAGGCAGAATTCTAGATGACGCTGTTCCATATTAGAGAAGAAGCTCAGAAAGTCTCAGAAAAAGGCTCAGAAAGTTCATCACTCAAAGAGCAGCAGCAAAATTCAACTTGGTTCTATTGATTTGCGACCCCTAGTTCTTTCCATTATACCCAAGGTTCTCAAACCTTCCTGTGCAGCAGACTGTAGGGACCCCTACCCCAGAGTTTCTGATTCGGCATGAATATGCATCTCTAACGGTTCCCAGGTGATGCTGTTTGTTCACTGACCACACTGGGAGAACTACTGAACACCACCAAACCTTCTTTGATGGTAGAGAATTGCCCTTGAGAATGAAATAACTACACCCGAGGTAAAAGTGGGGGCAGGGAGGAAATGCGGAATGAAATGGAGAGTCTAACTTCACCTCCTCTATTTTTTTAAACGTGTAAGGAAACAGGCTCAGTGAAGCTAAATGGCCTATCAAAAGACATGTGTCCCACAATACCAGGCAAGGAGGCGTGGAAAGGGCTCATAGAAACTGGCAAAAATACCAGGAAAGGCTTTGGTGCTATGGGTTCATGAATCATTAAGGGTCTAGAGGGTTTAACCCCCTGGTGGCTCAGATGGTAAAGAATCCGCCTGCAATGTGGGAGACCTGGATTCAAGCCCTGGGTTGGGAAGATCCCCTGGAGTAGGGCAAGCAACTCACTCCAGTATTCTTGCCTGGAGAATCTCCATGGACAGAGGAGCCTGGTGGGCTACAGTCCATGGGATTGCAGAGTCAGACAGGATTGAGTGACTAAGCACAGCACATCAGCTTCCTAGACAAATCAACACAATTCTCTAAACCACAATTTAATTTCCTGTAAAACTGAGAAAATGAGAAAACCTATGTCTCAGAGCATTTAGTAAGATAATGAATGTGAAATATAGTTTACCTGACATTAACCATCCGATAAATGTTAGCTGTTATTTATAATCATTATTATTACTATCACCATTCAAACCACTCTCACCACCAGCAAGCACCAACTGAACATCCTCTAATAATGTAGAGGCTGCAAGATGTGGGCATTCCCCAACCGGTATAGAAATGAGGGCTCCATAGTTCTCACTTGTAGCAGTGTCTTCATGGAGAAGGTGATGGCACCCCACTCCAGTACTCTTGCCTTGAAAATCCCATGGACACGGGAGCCTGGTAGGCTGCAGTCCATCGGGTCCCGAAGAGTCAGACACGACTGAGCGACTTCACTTTCACTTTTCTGCATTGGAGAAGGAAATGGCAACCCACTCCAGTGTTCTTGCCTGGAGAATCCCAGGGATGGAGGAGCCTGGTGGGCTGCCATCTCAGGTCGCACAGAGTTGGACATGACTGAAGTGATTTAGCAGCAGTGTCTTCAAGTAAAATAAAATGAATATTCCTTTGAGACTCTTTCATTCATCTTTAAGTTTAGGGGAGATGTATTGTCACCAAATTGATATTGTGGGAATGGATCATCCGAGAGCTCAATGACTTTCTCCCTCTCTCTATCCTGGCTTGCCAGGAACTATCCTGAGAACAGCCCAGGGAACTGTCCTGGACTTCCCAGGTGGTGCTAGTGGTAAAGAACCTGCCTGCCAATTCAGGAGACACAGGAAATGTGTGTTCAATCCCTGAGTTGGGAAGATCCCCTGGAGTCGGGCATGGCAACCCACTTCAGTATTCTTACCTGGAAAATCTCATGGACAGAGGAACTTGGTGGGCTATAATCTATAGGGTTGCAAAGAGTCAGATGCAACTTAGCACGTATGCATGTGCTGGTTTTAGCTCTGAAAATCTCACACCCTGGGAAATTTCTGTCTCTCCCAGGCAAACAGGATGGTCGATCGAGGACTTCTCTTTCACACACCTGAATACTCTTTAGTAAGATGAATGTTTTAATTATCGGCATTGGCGAGCACATTTTAAAGGTGGAGAGCAAGGTAAGGACCACCTGTCTTACCCTAGTCAAAAGTAGACATGAGTTACAGCCTCAGCTTTCCTGTTCCAGGGTCCTCTTCTATTCTCCTTCAAGAGGGATCCTAAATACATTTATTCTGGATGTAAAGGCTGTTTATCAGCTTAAAAGGATTCTTGGTTCAGGCAATTTACATTTCAATAGAGAACCAAATATTAGCTGAAGACTCAAAGTAATTATGAGCAGAGAGAGATTTGTACTTGAGGGTGAGAGATTTAGGGCAATCCTCGCTGAACCCCTGAAATTATAGACTTCTACTCTAGGGGAAGCAAGCCTTCTCTTCCTCACACCAAGAATTCTCATTAGAGAAGGGGGCACATCAGAATCATCATGGCCAGGGATCAGCAAATCACAGCCTGCTTGGTCAAAGCCTGTCTACCATCTATCCTTGTAAAGAAAATAGTATTGGAGCACAGCCATGCTCCTTTGTTTATATACTGCGTGTGGCTGCTTTTCTGACACAACACCAGAGTTGAATAGTTGCAACAGAGACCCTATGGTCTGCAAAACCAAAAACGTTTTCACCCTGGACTTTATAGACCAAGCTTCTTCCAAGTGTGGTCCATGGGCTGTCATGCACATCACTCAGGAGCTCATTAGAAAGGCAGGACTTGGTCTACCCCAGCACTTCTCAATCAAAATCTGCACCTTAACAAAATCTCCAGGTGATTCATATGCATGTCAAAGTTTGAGAAGCACTGGCCTAGGAGGATTTCTCCAAACATTCATGTCTTGGACTAGATTCAGGACACCAATTCACTTCTATAGGCCCCACCTGTCACCCCGTGAGACTCTCCCTTGGAGAGCCTCTGTTCCCATAGAGTAGAGTTGCAAAATAGAATATAAACTGCCCAAGCAATAGAGATGCAGATATAGAGAACAGACTTGCAGATACAGCAAGGGAAGGAGAAGGGGGATGAAGTGAGAGAGTAGCATCCACACTTCTACACTACCATGTGTAAAACAGCTAGCTTGTGGGAAGCTGCTGTATAACACAGGGAGCTCGGCTTGGTGCTCTCTGATAACCTCGGAGGTGGGATGGTGGGGGCAGGGGAGGGAGGTGCCAGACGGAGAGGGTGTATGTATACGTAAAGCTGATACAGCTGTTATATAACGAAACCAACACAACATTGTAAAGTGATTACCCTCCAATTAAAGATAAAATTTAAAAAAAATATATAAACTGCCCAGTTAAATTTGAATCTCTAAAAACAAGTACTTTAGTGTAACTGTGTACCAAATATTCCATGGGATATACCTCTAATAAAAAAAAAGACTCATCTATCTGAAATTAAAATTTAACCAGATGTCCTATATTTTTATGTGCTAAATATTGCAACCTATCAATTGGGGCTTGATAATTTACTAGACCAGCTCACAGGACTCAGGGAAAAAAACTATACTTACTTTTGGTTTATTCTAAAAGATACAAGTCAGGAACAGCCAAATGGAAGAGGTACATAGTGCAAGTTATGAGGGGAGGGTACCCCGCTACCCCAGCACTTCAATGTATTCACCAACCCAGGAGCTCTCTGAACTTGTCTTTTAGGGTTCTTATAACGGTTCCACTACATAGGCAAGATTGGCTAAATCACTGCTCCTCGGGGACTAACTCAATCTTCATCCCCTCTTTTAGCAGGAGGTTGAGAAGTGGGGCTCCAAGTTCCAGCTCTAATCACTTGGTTGGTTCCCCTCGCAACCTGTACCCACCCTGAAGCTGTTTACAGAGAGACATCTCATTAGCACAGACTCAGTTATGTTGAAAGGGTCTTGTTACAAACAACAAAAAATACTCTCACTTCAGTCATTCAGGAAATGTCAAGGGTTTTGGAAGCTCTAGGGCCAGGAACTGGGAGTGAAGACAAATATATACTTCTTATTGTGATTTCTTATATCCTATCACAGCTCTTAAGGCACTTTGCCTGCAAATATGGCTCCCGATAATTCATTCCATCCTGCTGACCACATGTCCCTCCTCCCACCGAGAGGAATAGTCTGTTTTCTGTCCCAGGAATCTCGGCTGGCCTTGAGATGTGCTTTGATCCACAGGAAATGGCAGAAGTGATGCTCTGCCAGTTACAAGGGCAGCCTTTAAGACACCCGACAGAGAAAGATAAATATCGTAGAATCAGTTATAGGTGGAGTCTAAAAAAGCATACAAATGAACTTATCTACAAAACAAAAATAGAGTTACAGATGTAGAAAATAAACATATGGCTACCAGGGGATAAGTGGAGGCGGGGAGAGAGAAACTGGAAGGTTCGGACCGACACACACACACTGTCACCGTTTTATTGTTCGGTCACCAAGTCATGCCTGACCCTTTGCGACCTGTGGACTGCAGCATGCCAGGCTTCCCCACGCTGCTATATATAAAATAGATGACTAATAAGGACCACTGTATAAAGTGGGAAGCTGTACTCTATGCTGTGTAATGGCCTATATGAGAGAAGGATCAAAACAGAGTGGATGTGTATTTACGTATGATAGTCATTTTGCTGCACACCTGAAACCATCACAACCTTTTAATTCACCTACACTCCAATAAGAGTTTTTTCAAAAGTCACTGACAATTCCCCCTTTTATTATCTTGGGACCCAACTACTATGCTACAAGGGAGCCCAGGCTATCTATGCCGCTGGAGAGGGGCTGTGCAGAGAGGCTCTGGAAGATAAGAAGCCACATGGAAAACTGAGGTGCAAGATGGGTGAGAATGACCTTGATTTTCTAGCTCAGACTTTCTGCCAAATAAATGAAGCTATACAGGTGATCCCAGTAGTATTACTCAAGGCAGAACTAATGGGTCACGCCAAAGAATCATGAGAATTAACAAATTACTATTGCAAGCAATCTTTTTGTTACACAGCAGTGAATAACTGATACCGTTTCCCCGTCCCCAGATTAGACACTTGGTTTCACTCTGAAGAGTTTCCTTAAGGCTGAATCTGGCAAAGGAAACAGCCATCTTCAGATCTACCCAAGCCTTCCTAAGAAGGATTGGATAAGTCCTCTCAGGACAAGATGGCTTTTCTTTCCTCCACTCAGTATATTGGAGGATGCAATTCTGTTGTCTACCACAATGGTGGCTGGTTTTCTCAGTTCTTCTTTGGGCTCACAGCTGCAAACCCAGCTTTTGATGAGCTGGTATTCTCTCCCAGGAACCAGTACAATCCACGGGATGAGAACTGCTGTCTAAGCTATGAACAGCATTCTTTTCTGCCTTCCTTTCCCCTCCGCTGCCTCCATGAATTTAAGCTGTTGGCAGAATGAATGCAACTTGTCTTCTCAGTTACTGAAGACTCTGGGTTAAAAAGAGGAGTCTAAAAGCTCTCTTCCTTTGTGGGCCCTTGTCATCTCACTGCTCTCTATGTTTCCCTTCTTCAGAAACTCCAGAAAACCTGCCCCTTAGCATCCTCATTAAGCAAGTCCCTGGCACTAGTATCTGGACCCAATATGGTAGCATAAAGATATTTGCTTTTATCTGTTCTCAGCATCCAGGGCTCACATGCGCTCAGAGCAGGGATCAGGTGGGCAGTCTTCTCTGCCACCAGTTTTTAAAAAGGCATCCCTTTTTGACTCATACAGTTGGACTCCAAAGAAACTGGCAGCCTCATTTGTCCATCCCACTCCAAAACTCTCTTTTCTCCTCACATACATGGCTGGGAGAATCCTATATATGAGAAGGGGCTGAGCCAGGGCCTGCTGATGTCCCTTCCAACTCACACACTCAGCCACAGGTAACACCACATGTGCACCTCCTCTCCAGGGCCCCGGCTCTCTCACCTCATTACCATTGGGTTTGCTCGTGACAGCACTGTGGAATGGTGCAGAGACCAGGCTTTGGAATAGCACCCACCTAAATTTGTATCCCATCTGCTTACTAGCTTTGGGACTTCAGGCAAGATTCAAAATTTCTCTGAGCCTCAGTTTCTTTATCTGTTAAAAATGAGAAAAACAATATCTGCTACCCAGGTGACAATATATGAAAAAACCTGGCACAGGATCTAGTATATGATAAATATTCAAAAACAGTAACTACCTCTCCCCTCCAACTGCTACAGCTAGGGTGTCACACAGCTTAGCAGGGCCAAAGACCCCCCAGACAATCAGTCCACTTGCCTTGATAGGGGTCTTCATCAGAAGAGAAAAGCAACTTATTACAGCCAATCGGCGGGGACTTGGTCTTTTCTTTGAGAGGCAATGTGGTCCAATACAAAAAGGCCAAGAACTCAAAATCAGCATGCTCTAAGTCCTACTGACAGGCTAACCACTTCCACTGCCTTTCACAAATGACTCTACCTCTAAAACACGAATTCCTCATCTCTATACTAAGGGACATAGAGACACCACAAAGACACCTTCAGGTGTTCAACTATGAAGTCCCAGATTTTAACCTAAAAGTCCCGATAGCCATATATTCCTGGGCCTGCATTCTGCTCCTATTTCTTTTCAATCTAATTCACCCCTGAGTTGATCACTTTCAACTTTCACTGTAGCTCATTTTACCAACTGTTGAGCTCCTGCAGGCTCTGTGCCCCCTGCTGCCCTGTAAGTCTGTCTGTTCCACTCGTGGACTGGCCATCAGGCGGCCCTCAGTCTGTGGCAATGACCAGGCTCGTTGAGAAGGAAGGTACCCATCTCCCCACCCGCAAACACAGGCTGAGGGAGTCCTAGCCTTCTCAAGGACTTTGGGGTCAAATAGGAATGTCTGTGACGAGGGAAACATTCTGCGGTCCTGCTCTGTCTCTGACATTGGCTGCCAGCTCCGTGTAGCTGTAAGCACTTGAAATGTGACTAGTGAGAGGGGGAAACAGAAATTTAAATTTTAGTTAATTGGAAAATAAATAGCCACACGTGGCTAGCGACCACTGTATCGGATGGTGCAGCTTTAAGGGAAATGTTACAGAGAAGCAGCTTAAAGGGCAAAGCTGGTGGGAATCATAAATATGTCTGTGGACGACATTTACTCTCCTGGGGATGATTTATTCTTCGAGGGCAGAAAGGTCTGGCTCAACTCTTAGCAGTAACAACCTAATCACCAAGGGGAGGAGAGGAATATACAATACTCGCCCTCACTTTTCATCTACCTGCGGTGTTCACCCAGCAGCCACCACTCCCACGGAGTACTCTGAAGCCACGCGCTCCAGAAGAGCCTCAACTGGGTCAGAAATGACCCTCAGGGTCTTAGACTTGACTGTGAACCCATCTTCCAATGAACTTTATTGCCCTAAACATTCCTTATTCATCTGTTCATCTGAATATGCTCTAAACAAAGGGAGTTAAAACATAAAGATGCCAACTTCCTAGGAGAATAATATCAATACTGTACAGTGTGGCCTTTGGAGGGCTCCAGGAGTGTAAAATAAATTAAGATGCTTGACAGAAAGAAGTTTTATGTAGATCTTAATCCTTTAGAGAAAGTCTCCAGCACGCTGTCTGAGACACGATGTGAGATGGCCTTTGCAACTCCAGAGAGGGCCACATTGTACAGAGGCACAGTCGCCAGTCAACTGAAGATGGCCCACTCCCTCCCAATGACAGAGGCAGGAAGGTGTCCCTCGGCCCAGCTCACTGTTCACTTCATCATCCCCAAAGCAGCTTTCTTTCCCTCTGCCCCTGCTCTCTCCATTGCCTTCTTTTCTCCTGTAGCCTCCGTTGCCTCCCTCACTAATCATCCTTGGTAGTTCCACTCTAACAAGATCCAGAACTAGTTTGAGTGATGGCATTTTACTCCGAGACAGCAGAATTTAGGGGGTGTGAAAATGGTGGAACTCAAGGTCAAGGAGAGGAAGGTCATGTCCCTCCCTCGGTACCATCGGGAACCCTCTATCTCCTCTTCCATTTGCTTCTTGGCTCTCCACTTCCAAGGATGTTCCATTGCTCAGCAGGCCTATTTGATATCTACCCCTAGAAGTGTAAAATTATAGCAAGCTACAACTTCACATCTCAAGATCCCACTGAGACAGACACTAAAGAGACAAAAGTCAAGGCTTAGACTGAATTCCAGAAAATTCTTAGAAATTAGGTATTCTAGAAAATTGGAGCAGGACCTGGGCTATAAACACCCGCCTGACTCAAATGCCATGATGGAGGCACATAGGATTGAATGACTTGCCCTAACCCTGGCAGAAAGCCACTGTCCCAGTGCAATGCATCCAAACAGAATGCCGTCCCCCAGCCGTCTCCCCAAAAGGTGATCTCACGGGAGGGTAGTAAGAGGGAGCCCTGGGGTGGTCATATGTGAATATGTACCCTTTTGAACATTAAGTGAACTGCTTACAATAGCCAGGAACTGAAAGCATACCATACCTGTTGCACCTCCATTATGAACACAAGTCACTTGTTCCCTAAGGCTCTTCCTTTCCTCTTCATCCATGAACTGAGGAGTGGAACGCCTACCTCTGCATGAGTGCCAAGCATACCCAGGCTAACCCAAAGTCCTGGCATTATCCTAGAGCCTCAGAGAAGAGACCCCTTCTATGAACACAAATAGAGACCCAGAAGGCTCCTGGGACAGAAGCTTCAGGAGAGAGAACAGGGCCTTGGTCTTATTCACCCTGTTTAACTGAAGTATCTGGAACAGGGCCTGGAGCAAAGCAGACGCTCAGTAAACACTTGCTAAATAAATGAATATATTGGCGTGTCCCTTCAGCCTTCTAAAATACCAGTTCAAGCTCAGGCTTGGGAAAGCAGCCACAGTTTAAAGTCAACGAAGGACCAGGGCCCCATGAGAAAAGGCAGCTCCTGGCAAAGGGATAATTAACACATTCAAGACAATCAGATCGATTCAAAGAACCCAGACCCATGTCTCACCCACAACTCCAAGTAAAAGTGCAGTAATTCTCTAAGTGTGGTCTCCAGAACAACCCACATTGGTTTGCTTATATTTTTTTTTAAAAAAAGGCAGATACCAGGGCCCGCACACCAGACCTATTGAGTCAAACTCTCAGGGAGAGGAGGCCCAAAAATCTGGATTTCAGTTGCTTCCCCAGTGATTCTGAGGAGCTCTGGAGTTTGAAAACCCAGATCCAAAGCATGTTCTTCTGAGTCTGCTTTGAGTAATCTCCTTATATGGAAAGCAAGGAGAAACCGAGAATCCAGACAAAGCCATCCAACTTGGGATTCTGGCTCTCCTGATGATGTTCTATCTCGTGACTGCCCGTGATCCTTACGTGATCACCCATGATCCTCACGTGATCGCCTGCACCTTCCCCATTGGCTCCCCAATTTACGTCCATGAAGCTGGAGACAGGCTTTCCACGGAGAGAGGCTTCTGTTTCTGAAATCATTTCTGTCCTGTTCCAGAGACCTCAACAAACTCCAGGAGCCTCATGCCAGCCAAAGGGCCTAGAGGTGGGGATGGAGGTGAGCAGGTGATGGCTGCCTTCCTCCTGGATCCTGGCTACTGTGATCTGTTTAATCACTGCTCTCACTTGATTTTGTTGTTGAGACTCTTACACCCATGATAGAGTAATCAGTCAGCAAGTCATCATCCAACATCCACAGGTGCAGGGCACTGAAAGGTAATAATAGAAAAGGAGCTGCAGGAGCTGGTAGGGTTCTTACCCTCGAGGCCTGTGCAGTCTAGCCTGAGAAATAATCATAAACTCATGAGAAGATAACTGCAAAAGAACTGACCAAAGTGCCTGAGGACCATAGACAATACTTGGAACTTGAAGCTTTTCTTTAAAAAGAAGTCTAAAAGAGAGAGAGAAAGATTTGGAAAATGCAACAGCCTCTTCCCTCCCAGGGGAAACACTGCTCACCATTTGGCATTTCCCGACTTTTTCATCAAGTGTAGACCTGAGATTAAAAGAGTGTTTTCTGAAAGTGTCAGTTGCTCAGTCACACCTGCCTCGTTTGTGACCCCATGGGCTGTGGCTCACCAGGATCGTCTGTCCATGGGACTCTCCAGGCAAGAGTACTGGAGTGGGTTGCCATGCCCTTCTCCAAGGGATCTTACTGACCCAGCATTGCAGGCAGATTCATTAACATCTGAGCTAACTCAAACGGAATTTGGAGAGAAAAAAGTTGAGCTATTTCCCATCTGGAATGCCTTGGGGGCAATGGTGGTCTAGAAAATAGTGGTTCTTGATGTGAGATCCTGGAAGGACACTTCCCCTCTTTACCTGAGTAAGGGCTATCTCCTGGGCCTGCAGGTGTCCTGAGAAGGTTGCCACCCTGTGCTCGTCAACTCACCCTCCCTTTCCTGTTCCTTCATGGGGTTGATTCTCTGTTTCAACTTCCCAGGCTTCCTTGAGGATATGAGAGCAAAAGGTGAAAATGCTCATTGTGCTGTCTAGACCTAGAAGGTGCTTCAGCAAGTCTTGGTGGAACCAGAATGTTCCCTTAAAAGGATCTCTTCTACTGGAGGCAAGCTGGGTGTCCCTCTCACTCCACCAGGGACAAAGACACAGGACTCCCTAATTCCCAGCCATCTCTCTAGAGCTCCTGAATTAACAGATGTCCCCCTCTCCTTCATCCACGTGGTGGTCTGTAAACTTCTTTACTCTCCCACTTTGTTATAAGTTTATAAACACACATTCTCAAGAAGCATAAACTTCTTTCCTAGGCTATAACCACATAGCAGGTGTATTAGAGAGCACACACATACACTTGAACACACACACACTCACAGAGAAAAACATTAAGACAGGATCAAAGATAAATATTTCTTGCCTGTCCAACATCTTGATAGATCACTTTGTATCCTCCTTGGGAAGCAGACCCTTCACTTCAAAGACACCTGAATCCAGCCAGGTACAAACCTCAGACATACGGGCAAAGGAGAAGGCAGCTCCGATAGGAAGCTATCTCAAATCCACCCCGGGGAAATGTCAGTTCAGTCAAAGGACAGGAAATCTCCCTAAAAGGAAGTGACTCTGCAAAGTGTCCTGGCGTTAATGGCTGTCCATATGCTGATGACCCTCAGATTTACATCTCTGGTCCAACCTCTTCCTTGAACTTCAACCTCAAACCCACTGACTCCTCGACATCTCCCCTTGGATGTCAAATCTAGGTTTGGAGATCTCAGACTTCATGTGACTCAACTAAGCTCCAGCTCTTTCCCCTTAAACTGGCCCCGCCTACTGCCTGCCTTCCTGTCGCTCAGGACAAATGCATTGGAGTCATCCCTGGCCACTGTCTTCTCACTCACCACACTTAATCTAAAAGCAAACCCTGTTTATTAACTCTGCCTTCCAAATAAACCCAGAATATGACTATTCTCGGGCTTCTACCAGGTGGCGCTAGTGGTAAATAACCCACCTGCCAATGCAGAAACATGAGTCACGGGTTCAATCTCTGGGTCAGGAAGATCCCCTGGAGTAGGGCATGGCAATCCACTCCAGTATTCTTGCCTGGAGAATCCTCATGGACAGAGGAGCCTGGTGGGCTACAGTCTACAGGGTCACCGAGTTGGACGCAAATGAAATGACTCAGCACTCACACATGGTTGACTATTCTCATCCTCTCTACTATGGCCACCCTGGCCCCAGGCCCTAACCTCTCACCTGGGAGCCTCCTAGGGGAGGCTTGTTTCTAGGGGACATGTCACCCACCTTTACTTCCTGAAAGTGAAAGTGAAGTCGCTCAGTCATGTCTGACTCTTTGCCTACCAGGAGGCGGCTCCTCATTCCACGGGATTTTCCAGGCAAGAGGACTGGAGTGGGTTGCCATTTCCTTCTCCAGGGGATCTTCCCCACCCAGGAACTGAACCCAGGTCTCCCGAATTGCAGACAGATGCTTTATCCTCTGAGCCATCAGGGAAGCCTGCACTATTACTTCCCAAAGTATCTTCTATTTCCCTCTCTTGTTTACTCTGCTTCAGGTATACAAGCCTCCTGGTTGTTCCTAAGCAGGTCAGGAAGGCTTTCCACCTCAGAGACTGCCAAATTATTTCTTCTACCTGGACCACTCTGCAGTGGAAGTCCTGGTGGGTGTGTCCCGCTCCCCCGCATCTGTATCGGGATGGCGCATGTGGTCTTCATTCCAGTGTTGTGTTCTCCACAGTCTCTCTAATGACCTCATATCAAACTGTGTCCTGATTGTCACACACACTCCCACCCCCCACTTCACTGATCTACTGCACTGCTTCTCCCCTGACCCCCATCATCAGACCCAAAGTGAGCAGGAATGTTCCCGTTGGTCTTATTCTCCCATTAGACATCCCTAATGCCTGGAGAATCCCAGGCACGGGGGAGCCTGGTGGGCTGCCGTCTCTGGGGTGGCACAGAGTCGGACACGACTGAAACGACTTAGCAGCAGCAGCAATGCTCACCATGGTGCCTGGCACTCAGTAGCACTCAGGAAATCTCTGCTGAATTTGGACCTGGAAGTCACAGTTGCAAATCCCTCACGGCACTGATTTCAGAGGCCTCCCTGCCACGGGCTCCCCAGCAGCTGCTCCCCCCTGCACCTGGCTACATGGCCAACCTCCCTCCAGGCCTGCAGAACTTACCAGGGCCCCAGGCCCTGCCAATCGAATGCCTACCAATCCAGGGAAAATAGTCCTGCCCTACGTTTGGAGGCTCTCCAGCAATGACTAGATTAGCACTTGCAAATTTATTCAGGGACTGAATCAAGCAGCACACTCTCTGGAAAGGCCCAGTGTAGTAAACTCACTAATGAAGCTGTGCACACAAGCACTGGCACAGCAACTGTAAGTTTTTGTTTTTTTTTTTTTTTCTGATTAAAATAGTCCTGAGGAGCCCTCCATTTCATAGCCAGATTGGCTTTACAGGTAGGTAGCCAAGGCCACATGAATAAAAGGGTTTTTTAAAAAAAAAAAAAGAGTTCAGAAATTTATAACTTGTGATGTCAAGATGGTACCTGCCCCAGACAAAACTGACCCGCATATCAGCAAGCCAGAAAACAGAGAGATTTCACCATTAGAGATTCACTCCTTTGGGTCAAAATGAGTTTTTAAAGTTCTAAAGTGCCTCTAAAAGGTTATAGGTATTATGCCTGGGTAATAAGTGTTAGTCACTCAGTCATGTCTGACTCTTTGTGACCCCATGGACCATAGCCCATCAGGATCCTCTGTCCATGGGATTCTCCAGGCAAGAATACTGGAGTGGATGGCCATTCCCGTCTCCAGAGGATCTTCACAACCCAGGGATCGAACCTGAGTCTCCTGCATTGCAGGTGGATTCTCTACCATCTATGCCAGCAGGGAAGCCCAGGTCCTAGATGATACTTAAAGTCTTTTCAGCCAGGTCCATGGCAGGGTTAGCATGAGAGCATAACTCTGTGAAAATGTAGCATAGGATAAAGGTTTGATATAGAGAAGAAAAGAGTTGGCAGAGGAGGAGAAAACAAATTAAGAGAAATAACGAAGAAAAAAAAACAAAACACCAAGGTCTCCTACATTGCACGCAGACTCTTTGCCATCTGAACCACCAGGGAAGCCCCTGTAAGGAAAAACATACACTGAGGGTCTGCCTTGAACCAGCTTTTCTGCGACCTCCTTTACTTACGTGAACACACACAGGCACCAAGACACTCTGACAATTTTCTCTTTATTACTCCCATTTTAGAAGAGGAAACTAGGGTTCAGAGAGGTTCAATGACTCATCCCATCACACAGCTAATAAGGACAGAATCCAGGTTCTGACTTCAGACTGGTGTAGCTCCAACAGTCACAGTCATTACTCATGTTTCATTTCATGTTTCTCTTTCTTTTCATGTATCTCAAACTGTAAAGAAAAACATACACTGAGGGTCTGCCTTGAACCAGGTATTCTGTGACCTCCTTTACTTACGTGAACACACACAGGCACCAAGACACTCTGACAATTTTCTCTTTATTACTCCCATTTTAGAAGAGGAAACTAGGGTTCAGAGAGGTTCAATGACTCATCCCATCACACAGCTAATAAGGACAGAATCCAGGTTCTGACTTCAGACTGGTGTAGCTCCAACAGTCACAGTCATTACTCATGTTTCATTTCATGTTTCTCTTTCTTTTCATGTATCTCAAGAACAAACTCCAGAGAGTTGACACCCAACTTCTTCATGATTTCCCTTCTAAGTGGCCTTCCTGGATATAATGAGGCCACCCTTGTTTTAAAGTAACCTCTAGTACAGAATACTGACAGATGGGCACCACGTTGAAGTTCTGGATCTCAGGACAAATTTATGTTAGGTGGAGTGATCAAGCACGCACATTGAGATGCCTCATACAGAAACAGCTAGTTCTCCGCTCACTCTCCAATTTCCAGGCATGCCAGGCATCACCCTTCAGGTGCCAGCCATACCCAGGAAGTGAAAAGTACTTCCTTCTCAGGCCACGAATCCTGGAACTCTGGGCTACCTGTTCCAGGAAGAAGCCTTCAAGCACAAATTTCTGGATTGCATTCAGCTAAAATTGATCTTTTCTGGGAAGAAAGCTTGTTCAAAGCTTTGGTGGACACTCCGCCTTTTCCGTAGTTGAGACTGAGGGCACCACATTCATCTTGCTCTCTCTATTCCAGATGCTTTGCAACTTGGGACCTTGGAATATTTTCACATCTGTCTTTTCATTTCATGTATCTCTTTTCTATCTCACCATATGTGGAGAATTCTAAAGACAGAGGAGCCTGGCAAGCTACAGTCTATGGGGTCGCAAAGAGTCGGACACGACTGAGCGACTATCACTCATATACTCAAACACTGGCGAGGTACAACTTATGTTTCTCTTTTAAAAATGGATTGCATTCAGCTAAAATTGATCTTTTCTGGGAAGAAAGCTTGTTCAAAGCTTTGGTGGACACTCCGCCTTTTCCGTAGTTGAGACTGAGGGCACCACATTCATCTTGCTCTCTCTATTCCAGATGCTTTGCAACTTGGGACCTTGGAATATTTTCACATCTGTCTTTTCATTTCATGTATCTCTTTTCTATCTCACCATATGTGGAGAATTCTAAAGACAGAGGAGCCTGGCAAGCTACAGTCTATGGGGTCGCAAAGAGTCGGACACGACTGAGCGACTATCACTCATATACCCAAACACTGGCGAGGTACAACTTATGTTTCTCTTTCAAAGAACAGTCCTTTTAAAGAGAGTGCTCAGTAGTTGAACTGAGAAATAAGTTTAAGGTCATGATGGGAAAAGAAGGCTGATCACTCCTTGGTATTTAAAAACTCACATCCGGCCAGACTTTTCCAAACTGTAGTGAAGGTTTAAGATTTAATCATCCTCATTTCAAGCCTACAGTTTCTACTCTCAAAGTCAGCTTATACATTTTGGTGACCTTTCTCAAACTGGGCTTTGTAAATCCATGTGGTTATTATTTGACATTATAGACTCATGCCAAGCCAAATACCTTGCATAAAATATAGGATCCAGCCTTCTGACCCTTCAGAATTTGCATGTTCAAACACAAAAGCAAGCAGATTCTGGCTCCACTGTTTAAACTATATGAGAACATAAAACTGAAAAATGCTAGGAAATTTACCAATATCTTTTTATTTCCTAAGGGGAAATGGGTATTAGTGAAGAAGAAACAGTGGCTTGCACACTTGTATATGCTATCATTCCATCTGCAAAGGTGTCAATCAGCTAATACGATCTATACTAAGTACATACTCAAAATATCTAATTGCAAAGATTTTAATAATTCGTTATTGTAAAAACTTTAAGCCTAGATTTAGGTTTCAGCCCATCTGGTCTTACGGCTGAGTCCCTTCGCTATTCACCTGAAACCATCATAGCGTTGTTCGTCGGCTATCCCCCAAGACAAGATGTTTTTGGTGTTAAAAAAAAATTATAAAAAATTTTAAAATGTTAACTGATCTTTGCTTCCTCCTGTGAAGGGCAACACATGTGACAAATTTAAATGAAACAGAAGTATGTCATCAGTAACATCACATGATGATGGCTTTACTCACAGACAATCTCTTATTTAAGGCAAATACGTTATGTTGTGAAAAGTACAGAGATTTGAAAAATAAAAACCTGCATTTTAGATCAGGTCTGAGATTAATGTAACATGATAGAGAAAATTTTGTTCATTATAAGTGCCCTGAAAAAGTTTTGAATTTGTTTGGGAAACAGGTTGGGATGGAGGACCAGTGTACTGGGGCAACCTGAAGCTAGATGGGCTCATTCCATCTGAAACAAGAGGAAGAATGTTTCTGGTGTTTTGGAGAAGAAAGGCTCAGAAAGAGAGACCAGGAAAGAGACTAGGGATGGGAATCAAAAGTGATGCTCAGAAGACCACGTTTGGGGAGCTACTGTCAAGCTCATCAAACCGCCCAGTGTCAGACTGGCCCTCGCTAACATCTAGCTTACACTTACCAGTCCATCTCTGTCAGCTTCATGAAAATGGGAGAGGGCGTTAAATCCATTATCTCTAAGCTTACTTAAAGCTCGAAGATTTTAAAATTGTGTCTATTTAGCTATGGTACCAGGAGCACAGAGTCCAATCTACTTTACAAAGAAATCAAATTCTGAAACCATTCAACAACATCGGGCCTTCCATTGCATATAGAATGGCACACCTTAAGTAAAATCCAACAAGCACCATTTATTTAGGTGCTTACAACAGCAGTAATAACCAGTGTGTGCATCTTTGGAGCAAGGCTGGTGACATCCTGTCATCATCAGTGTTCCTTCTTGAGAGACCTCTGCAAGTTGTACTCCCAACCATGCTCAAATTCTAAAATATCATAGAAAAATGGGCTTCCTATTTTCTTCCTTCAGTCCGTTTGCCGACCAAGAGGCATTTCAAAGCGAGTGAGTAGAAAACACTCATGGAATTCCAGGTGCTGATCCCACTTTGCCTGAAGAAACCCAAGGACAGAAGCAGCTGTCTCTCCTGTTTGGAAACTTCTCGTTCCCACTGTCTTGCCCCCAGTCCCCTTCTTTTCGGCCTGACGCCGGAAACTGTCAGTAGGATGAGAGTCATTTGGCGGGGACTGCTACAAAGTGTGCGTTTTGTAACAGTCCATTAGCACAAAGCTCTTAATGAAAATGAAAGCCATTACTGAAGCCAAAGGCAGTGGAGGCCTCTGCTCTGGAGAGAGCAATTAGACAGGAGGGGAGGGGAGAAAAAACAAATACGAATCCAAAACAAGGTACTCTGATCAAGCACTGCACGTGATGTAAGCACGACAAATCAGCCAATTTATCTCCTGCCTTTTTAAAGAGACATCTACAAACATTGAAAACTGTCATCATCCCCTTCCCCCAGGCTGTCAAATGATTCAATCTCGAAATTTCGGATCCATTGGCACTTTCGAAATATGAACAGCAAGTGGGATTTTTAACTCCGAGAAGGTTTCCCTGAAGAGTGCCATGATTTAGAGCAAAGTGAGTCACGAAAGTGAACTTTGTAATTACTATATTATTTTTATAACTCCTCTGAATCAGAAGCTCTCTTATTTTAACACACTGCAGACAAAGGCAAAGATTGCGGGAGAATAGGCTTCTGCCAAACACACTATTTTTGAGTGGGATATTTCCTGTGAAAAGACAAGTCTCTAAAAGCTGTGCAGCTTCAGGAATGAGCACAAAAAGATCTCTGGTTTTCAAAGCATGACCGAGTCATGAGGTGGTCTTCTCCCCACCCTCCACCCAGTTCCAGCTGTGCGTGGCCTATAGCCCCAGTTTGCACTTATAAGATAGTCCCTTGCCTGTGTACCCGTGGGCTCCTCAACTAGACCATAAGCAGTCTGAGAGTGAGGACACCATGTATATGTAGGTAGGACATGATGTCCCTTTGGCCAGAGAGACTTACAGACTTCCTGCTGGTGGCATTTTCATCCCTGTCATACCTCTACTAAAATTACATATCTGGAAAATTCCTGATATCAATGTCCCTCTCTGTATCCCTGGCGTTTAGCATAACGGAAGTTTACTTGCTAGTACAGAATTTATGCTTCACATCCAAACATAGCCCATTACTGTGCCTGTGCTGAGCCCAAATATTTGGGGAATGAATGACTAAACAAACGAATGATCAAATTGAGCCGGAGAGTCGTCTCCTCATTTGCATTAGCGCTTCTTCTAATTCCCCAGAGCCAAGTTCTTATTTAATCGTTTTTCTTTTTTGTCTAGTAATTACGTCAATCAAATTCTGTTGCATCAAATAGCTGAACATGATGCTGTGGCTAACGATGATTGATGCAACTAAAGTCATCTTCCCCAGGGAATGCGAATCAAATCTCCTCCGTTAGCCACCACCTGGGCACTTGGGTAAACTACTGGAAAACCAAAGGCACCTCACCCTGAGAAACAGCTTTAACTAAGGAGTCATTGTCTATTGGGCAAATAGTCAAGGAAGTCTCATGAGGATCTTTTTCTAGATTTCCTAGGAACCCCCATCCACACATCCCATGTGGTGGCTTGTGTAATGCATCAGCTTGGCTCGGCCGAACTATGTTTCCCAGAATTCCCTTTCTTGTATGTTTCCACATTGGGTGGGCCCCAGGGAAGACTCTTGAGGGATCTGCATGATGGAGGGACAGTGGTAGCTTATACACAGTGTTACCAATCTCTTGGTGTGCCTCATTCACATGAAGCAGCACTGAACCTATAAATGCTCCTCCCTCCCCTGGGATTTTCTTTCAGTGTCTCTGCCTCCTGATTCTGGGCAAGTATGTGTCTTCATTATAAAGAAGGGCCCCAGCTTTTACAGGATATCCATACCACTAACACCAGAGGTGACTAGAACCGACACAGGTTTCACACCATCCTCGTGGAACTCATGCCATGGGGCCAACCCACCTTTGATTTCCCCTAAACCACTGACTGCAGCCAGAAATTAAAAGACGCTTACTCCTTGGAAGGAAAGTTATGACCAACCTAGAGAGCATATTCAAAAGCAGAGACATTAGTTTGCCAACTAAGGTCCATCTAGTCAAGGCGATGGTTGTTCCAGTGGTCATGTATGGATG
This sequence comes from Aepyceros melampus, assembly GCA_006408695.1. NCBI lineage: Eukaryota > Metazoa > Chordata > Mammalia > Artiodactyla > Bovidae > Aepyceros > Aepyceros melampus. The sequence continues at coordinate 121,103 of SJXQ01002176.1, forward strand.
TTGGACTGTGAAGAAGGCTGAGCGCCAAAGAATTGATGCTTTTGAACTGTGGTGTTGGAGAAGACTCTTGAGAGTCCCTTGGACTGCAAGGAGATCCAATCAGTCCATTCTGAAGGAGATCAGTCCTGGGTGTTCATTGGAAGGACTGATCCTAAAGCTGAAACTCCAATACTTTGGCCACCTCATGCAAAGAGTTGACTCATTGGGAAAGACCCTGATGTTGAGAGGGATTGAGGGCAGGAGGAGAAGGGGACGACTGAGGATGAGATGGCTGGATGGCATCACCGATTCGATAGACGTGAGTTTGAGTGAACTCTGGGAGTTGGTGATAGACAAGGAGGCACGGCTTGTTGCAGTTCATGGGATCGCAAAGAGTCAGACACGACTGAGTGACTGAACTGAACTGAACCCACTACTTACACCCATATTCCCATCCTGACTACCTGCCTGGTGGACTAAAAGCTCCATCAGACACAGTGACAACCTCACACATGTAACCAGCTCCCACTAACTCTTGCATGATGCCAAATCCCTACAACAAACCCATATATGCAGAGATATATTTATCCATATATATGCTCCACCTCCTAGTGGTTCTGCTTTTCTGGCTGAACCCTGACTGATACACCCTGCTTCCTCTTTGGTCCCGCTCCTTACTGGCCTCCCCTCACTCATTTAGCTCCAGCCTTACTAGCGTCCTTGATATTCTTCAAACACAATGACAGTGCTCCTACCTCGGGGCCTTTGCACCTCCTGTTCCCTCACTTTCAACACTCTTTCCTCACCCATTCCATGTGACTTGTGCTTCACATCATGTCTCCACCTTCTCCAACCACTCTTTTAAAACACTACAACCCTTGCCCTCTCAGTGCTATCACTATCCCCTGCTCTAATATTTTCAGAGCACTTATCACCACTTGATATACATTTTTCCTTTTGCTGCCTGCCTCCTCCACTAGAACGGAAGTCTCATGAGAGTAGCAATTTCTTGGCTCACTGTTGTATGTCCAGGACCTATAAGAGTAGAAAGCATGTAGTAGATACTCCATGAATATTTGTTAAATGAATAAATCATTGAATCAATCAATGAATCTACCAACCAAAAAAAAGAAAAAAAAAAACCTTGTAATTGAAGAATAGGGTAATGTGTTCAGTTCAAGCCTAGGATTTAAATTGTAAGTAATAAAATAAGCAGGAATACATAGCATCTTCTGTTGGCTGCTGTGTTAATCAGCAAATGCAGCAGGAATTGCTGTGCACATCTCCTAAAAAAGCCAAGGAAAGCTCTCGCCAGCCTTTTTAGGTTGGTCAAATTGCCAGCCACAGCCTCAGACGTTGACCCCTTCTTCTGGTTATTTACTTCAACTCAGATTCCCTTTGCTCCCAGCAGGCAAACCTCTATAGATCCTTTCCCCACCATTCAAATATCACCTTTAGGTTGACAGTAGATTTTGATGATCTTAATTCTTTGCTCTTACCTGGCTTTGCCTTGGCTGTGTTACCTTTGTACTATAAACATAATTCTTCTATGCCTCATTTTGATATATCACTATTGATGATAATAACAACACAACAACAAGAGCTAGCATTCACTGAGTGCTTAGTACCTGTCAGGTCGTATACTGAGCACATGGACTGCATTAGTTCATCTGATAAGGAAAACAGTAGTATGAGCTACATGCCAGGCATTCTTCTAAGTGCTGTTGATATACAAACTGATATAATGTTCACACTTAATAGGTAGGTCCCATGACTATGCTCCTTCTATAGGTAAGGAAACTGAGGCACGGAAAGGTTTTCTAACTTGCTCAAGGCAACACAGCTAGTAAGTAAGGCCTTGTTTTTCACAACTACACACACTCCTTTCACCTCCACTAGACCAAAGAAAGGATGGCACCATCTTTGTGCACTCCCCACACCTAGAGTACACACTTTCCAGGTGGCAGAGTGGTAAAGAAAACGCCTTCCAATGCAGGAGACGCGGGTTCCATTCCTGAATCAGGAAGGTCCTGTAGGATAGGAAATGGCAACCCACTCCAGTATTCTTGCCTGAAAAATCCCACAGACGGAAGGGCCTGGTGGGCTACAGTCCATGGGGCTGCAAAGAGTCTGGACACAACTGAGTGACTAAGCAACCGCAGTAACAACAGTACAGCTGGAGCAGCTGATGGCAGTGTAAGTAGACGCTGAACAAACGTGAAGTGTAAGGGCGGAGCTGTGGCGTGGCTTTGCCTCCATCCACAGTTCCTCTCTGGACGCCTGGCCCCAGCCTCCTCTCCCCTCCCTCCTCTCCCGGTTACCCTCTCTTGCCCTGCACACACACATGCACCCTGCCCAGATGCATGGGCTTTTGTTCTTTTTCTTCCTTCTTATCAATTACTTCCTCTCCCTTGTCAATCATCTGGATGACTCCCTCACAGCACCCTTCAATCTGTCACTTTCCGGTCCCCGAAGGATCCAGAAGTGAACGTGTTATTCTAGACAGGGCTCTGGAAAACAAGACCAACTCCTTTCGATTCCCTCTTTCTATGGAGGAAGCCTCACACATGTTGAGCCTGTGAAGCAGTGCCTTTTGAAGACTCACTCCTCTCTTGTCAGCCCCAATATCAAGGCAGGAAGCAGCCAAGCAGCCCCGAGTAAAAGCATGAAACGGGACTGGGTCAGTGCAGAAATGAGGGGTAGGCACAAGGACCCTTTGGCACCTCCATGGCAACACGTCTCCTGATGACACAACTTTGGTCAGCCCGTCTTGCTGTGGACTGACTGTGTTCCCTTCCACAAAATCATATAGTCAGCCTTAACTCCCACACGAGGACATTTGAAAGCACGCCCTTTGGGAGGTTCCCTGGTGGCTCAGATGATAAAGCGTCTGCCTACAATGCAGAGACCTGGGTTCAATCCCTGGGTCGGGAAGATCCCCTGGAGAAGGAAATAGCAACCCACTCCCGTACTCTTGCCTGGAAAATCCCATGGACAGAGGAGCCTGATGGGCTACCGTCCATGGGGTCACAAAGAGTCGGACATGACTCTGTGACTTCACTTCACTTCGCCTTTGGGAGGTTATTAATTCATGTGAGTAGAACCACTATATGATGCGAAGACACAGCAAGAAGGCAGCCATCTGCAAGCCAGGAGGAGAGTCCTCACCAGGAACGGAATCGACTTGCACCTTGATCTTGGACTTCCCTGTCTTCAGAACGTGAGACGTACATTTCTGCTCTTTAAGCCACCCAGTTGATGGAATTTTATGATAGCAGTCCAAGCTAAGACAATGCCCCGTGAAAAATGTTGAAGGGCTTCCTAAGGATGCTTCCCGTGGTTCAACAGAGCCACTCAGTTCCTGCAGACGTGCATTTAGCCTGTCATCCAGCACTCCTACAGCCGGACAGTTATTCCATGGGCAGGCTGACCAACCACCGTGGCTTGCCCAGGACTAAGGGGACAGAGGAGGTTTCAGGGTGTAAGACGCTCGGTGCTAAGAGTGTAGGAGTCAACTTTCCCACGGGTGGCAACTGCTGGTATAGGTCTGCAGAGTAACACATGCCGAGAAAATAACGCTTCAAACCTGACAGTTTGAACAATATAAAACCCAACTCACTTTGTACTTGAACTTTTTGAGCTGGAAGGGGCCTCAGAGATGACCAGGTTCATCCTCAGATGCTTGTAGATGTGAAAACAGGAACAAAAAGGTAAAGTGACTCATTCAAGGTCACCTATAGTAGAGTTTTGGAGAAGGAATTGGCAACCCACTCAGTATTCTTGCCTGCAGAATCCCATGGACAGAGAAACCCGGCAGTCTACAGTCCATGGGGTTGCAAGAGTCGGCCATGACTCAGCGACTAAACCACCAGCAGCAGCATCGCAGAGTTTGGAGAAAACTCCGGATGCCTGAACTTATGCTATTTTACTCTATGAATAGTTTTCAGATCACGTTCTCTGGATGTCTCTTCCCCACTTTAACCAGAAAGGCCGTTATCTGTTCAGCTGGTATATTCCACCACAGGTATAGACTGCACTCCAGGCCATGATGCTGATGATAAAACTAGTAATGATAATAATAGGTAATAACCAGGCATGGTGCCACCTATTCCCTTTATTTAGTTCTCACAAAACTCCTGAAGTATCTTATTTTCCTATTTTACAGGTTATTTTCCCATTTTGCAGGTTAATCAATAGAGCCAGGATACAGATATGCACAGTGGGATATGAGAACACTAACTCCCAAGCAGATAATGTCATTCTAAAAGTCAGTAGTTCTGCCTCTAAGATCATCACATAAAAGAGGAAGGGAGGGACTCAACCTGGCAGGTCACAGCTGTTAAAATACCCACCATGGCTCAGGTACCTTGCTGATCCCCAACATACCTCCTGTGTGATTCAGCTCCTGTATTACTTAAGCTTGTGTTCGGCTTAAGTCACGGAAGCGTAAATCCCTGGACAGCTTAAGATCTCCAGCTCTCATTCTGTTCTGATGTTACCAGATATATACATGTATTTTAACGTTTGCAGACTGTCCCCACGGAAATTCCCTCCACTTGTCCTTGCCTGCATTCCCCCCCATTTTTCCAGCCTGCATGGCTGTGGCCTCCTGACCTTGACTGCCATCCCCTTATTCTGTGCTTCCTTCCACAAGCCATCACAGTGACACCTCCCAATTAAGCATCATGTATGAACATCATTACCAGGAGCTTAGTCGTTCTTCCAGATCATTCAGTGTTGATGGCTAAATTGGGTCTTCTCACCTGACCCCATCATACCCAGAGAGCTATGGTCATTTGTCATCATACCTGCCCTTTCCCTCCCATCTCCCATCCAGTTCTCATTCTCAGTGGCACAGCTTCCTTCCTGGCCAATTTGATTTAATTTCTCAGGCAAGATTTCAGGCCATTTCTCCTTCAAGTGATTTTACTAAAATCTAGATATATTAATCCACTGCATGCTTCTCACCTTCAAGAACTGATCAAAATGTCCTGATGTGATTCTTTCTTTATAAATGCACTCCGCTTTTCTCTGTTTAACTGTCTTTGTAAATTGCCCACATTGGTTACATCTCTTGATTTTGGTATTTATACTTGGGAATGAAGGCGGATTTAAAGGGCAATGGCTACCCATTAACAAGGCTTTTTCCTTTCTGAAAACACAATTGTTCTAAGATGGCTTACATTTTTTTCCTTCCCTTCCCACTTTCTGCTAGGTCCATCTGTTGAGAGATTATGACTAGAAGGACCCTCAGTCTGAGCTGATGCCCTGGCTATCTTATTATCCCAGACCCAAAGCGATGCCAGGCGTATCCTGGATGCTCAGTGAATATCCGTGCATATCATCTACAGGGCGGTGCACACAGTCCTTCCATTTCCAGCCACTCACCATATCCTCACACACATGCAGTGAGCTAGGTAGATATCATGATCCCCAGGGTACAGATGGCGAGACCGAGGTTCCAAGAGGTTGAAGCCAGCAGAGCATAGTGGTTAAGTGTTCAGCACTGGCAGAGGCCTGAGATCCAACCCCAGCTCCTGTTTTTCACTTGGCCGGTTCCCTTGAGCTGCTCTATTAACATCTCTGAACCTGTCCCCTCACTTGTATCCGGGATGAAGTGAGGTCATTTCCATAAAGCACTAGTCTCTGGGATTTGATTGGCTAATACCACATTTCTAGAATGTAATAGTCATGGCTGGCAAGTGTGGAGAGGGGACCACAGCCAAGGTCTTCAGCCAGTCCTGTGGCTCACACTGACCTCCAGGACCTCTCTATTGTACCATGGTAAGTGACACCCCATTTGCGCCTATCACAGGCAGGGTCAGGGCAGACACACCTTACCCTTCTTCACCTTCACGGGCCTGGGGGAACCCCTCCCAGTTAGGAGAACATTTGCACAGATGCGGGGCCTGCAGCAGCTGACCACAGGCTCCTTCCAGTCTGGCCTCTCCCCTCCAGTCACAAAGGCCTTCCATCGATCCATGCCCCCGCCGCAGTGTGGCTTTGGGAGCATTCAGACGATAAGCGATGACGATGCTGTTTATAGTAACAACCCTCCTTTCCATTCACGGTGCACCTTATAGTCTACAAGTTGCTTTCCTTTGATCTCCCCACAGACCAGGAGCAGGCAAGTCAGGGTCCTAACTGCCCTCTACAGCCCAGGCTCCAGGTGTGCCTTATCCAGCTTACCCAGAGAGAAACAGCCAGGACGCTAAGCAGGGCTCCCGGGGCTCTGTGATGTGGGCTCACGCCATTCCTTTCTGACTCACCCCCTTCAGCTTTGCTTTTCTCTTTCACCCCCACTCCCAGCTTCTGCATCCCCGAGGGGAAGGACAGGGAAGCCTGTCGAGCTGCAGTTCATGGGGGTGGCAAAGAGTCGGACATGACTGAGTGACTGAACAACAAGCCGCCGTTATCTCATCCTCTATAAAAAGGGAGTACTAAATCGACTGTGTATTGGGTTGGCCAAAAAGTTCATTCCGATTTTCCGTAAGACATTAGGCTGGGGGCTTCCCTGGTGGCTTCGCTGGTGGTAAGGAATCTGCTTGCCAATGCAGGAGACACAGGTTCAACCTTCGGTCCAGGAAGATCTCAACTAAGCCTGTGTGGCACAGTTATTGAGCCTGTGTTCTAGAGCCAGAAGCCACCTCAATGAGAAGTCAGCACACAGCAACTAGAGAGTAGCCTCAACTAACTACAACCAGAGAAAAGCCCGTGCACCAACGAAGATCCAGTAGAGCTGAAGATAAATAAATATATACAATTTTAAAAATTGCTTTAAAAAATGTTAGGTTGCAATTTGGGATGTTACAACAATTGAAAATTCATGTTTAACATCTTTCCATCTATCCGCCATCTGCTGGCTACGTGTTCATGCCTGCCACTGTAAGAAACTCTGTGCAACACCAGTTAATCAGATACAGCCAACCTACCACCCTGTAACCATCAAGCCTGTAGCAGCACCATGGTGACCACATCACAAGGAACAGAAAGAAGGTGCCTAGCTTCTGATCATTTAGACCGTTTGGGGAGACATGAAGAGAGAGAGAGAAACTATAGACAGGGACAATATAGGGTAAGTGATCTGTTTGTGGTTCTGGAAAGCACTGTGGCATTCTGAAGCACTGAGACGTCAGAGAAAGGGTGCCAGGGGGACTGAAACTTGAATTAAACTCCCACAAATGGCCAGAGCCGGGGAGAAGTTATGGAAGCTAAAGGGAAAGCAAATGAGCAGAGCCCCAGAGAAAACACTGCACCTGGAATATGGAAGGGTCCTGAGTTAGCAGGTCCTGCTCCTGGCAAAGGGTTTCATACATGGGAAGGGAGCTGAGGTTAGGCCAAACTGTGGCATACTGAGTGCAAGACTAAGGAGCTTGGACATTATCCTGTAAGGATATCCTGTCACAGTTGGGGGAAGAGTGCGAGACATAAAAAGTGTTTCATTGGGAGCGTGACATCTGGAGTCCAGAGTTTAGGGAAGATTTATTTGTCTGCACTCTTACAAAAGATCGTATATCTAGGCCGGCATCACAACAGAGACAACCAGAGAACAAAGAGAAATTTAATAAGGCTACATGACATATAACGCAATATGGCTGCCGGAACGCCCAGGCCCCAGAGCGCTTTACTGCATGGTAACAGGGCAAGGAGGAGGACTCTAGGGCTGCGTGTTCCAGCAGAGCTGAGGTCCAGGGGAAATGATCACTCCTCTCCAGGCGCCAGCGAGGGCAACCACTCCACCTCCCTAGTGCGCTCACACGGGAATGCTTTTTCCCCAACACCCACGGCTTGTGCAGTTACGCATGTGGCAGCTGTCTTCCCCTCCAAACTGTAAGTATTCAGAAGCAAGGGCCAGGCCTATCCTATTCATGCTATCTGGGCTGTATGCTTAGTCACTCAGTCGTGTCCAGCTCTTTGCGACCCCATGGACTGTAGCCCACCAGGCTCCTCTGTCCATGGGGATTCTCCACTCCAGGCAAGAATACTGGAGTGGATTATTCATACTGTCTGCTGCGCTGCTGAGTCACTTCAGTCGAGTCCGACTCTGCGCAACCCCACAGACAGCAGCCCACCAGGCTCCCCCGTCCCTGGGATTCTCCAGGCAAGAATATTGTCTACTCAGCCCCTAATAACCTGTGGAGGCTCGATTAAGAGTTTCAGCTTGTATTAAAGGGGAATTCAGGAGCCAATTAAGCAAGGCTGCTGTATGGATTGAGGGAATGTGGTGAAAAGGCAAGAGAAGTGTGGAAGAAACCAGAGTTTGATCTTAAGTTCAGTGAAGAAGGTGACCAGTCAAAAGCAGAAAGTATGGACTGAAAGCCCCTCCCTGATGTACCTTCAGAGAGCCATTCCGTCTGTGCTCGGGTACCCTTAGGTAGGCAGCTCTTTGCTATCCAGCATCATGATCTGCAAATCTCTGACACTGAGCAAATGGATTCAGAAGAGGAACAAGCGATGCTTTGAAACCCGTGGAAACCATGAAGGCACAAAGCCCCGTCAGACGCACACCTCTGTCTGCATTGGCTCAGACACCTTGCAACTTCAAAACTATGGAGGGAAGAAGTATGCCGGGGCCCTCCTCCCTGTCTCTCCACCATCGAAACAGCTACCCTGCCCTGATGACCGAGGACAGAAATGTACAAGGCATCCGGATCTGCCATGCCTTCCTTTAGGCAGAAATGTTTTATCAACAAGAATAAGCTAAATCTAACAGACAGCCTTGAGGGAAACTTTTAATAAAACTCATTGTGCTCACTTAAAAAAAAAAAAAAAAGCAGGGGATGAGAAAAGAAAGGAAAACAGAATTTGTACGTACAAATATTTATGAACACAGAAGGAAATAAAGACCAGGGTGGAGTTGGGGAGGGGGCTGTGAATTATGGGGAAATGGGTTTTGTTCTGTTTTTACTGGTGATTTTAACCTCCTGAACTCTAATTATCCCTTCCTAGCCTGGGGAAAGTTGTTAAATGTTGTCACTGTATCTGACACCTTGGGGTAGCGGAAAGAAGGCAAGGTAGGGGTGAGACACCAGCTTAACTTGAGTCCTAGGAAGGATAATTCAGAGCTGGGTGACCTTAGGGGAGATGCTGAATCTCTTTACATGCCCATCAGTGAACTGGGAACACTAGAAGCGCCATCCCTGGGTTACTGTGCAGACTCAGCTGGAGTGTGTCACAGGGAAATCCATACCACGTCCCCAACACAGCGTGAGCTGCCTCTTGCCTGCTTCTCCCTCTCCCTTCCAGACCTCCTGGAAACTACAGGATTAAAAGAAATCACAGGTGCAAGCGCTTTTGGTTCCTCTGACCACATGCTAGGCAAATATGAACAGCAAGGTAAAGGGTCTTATTTGGATTATTCTCAAGGCAAATTAATCGAAGCCGAGGTGTCTGGCCAGGAGTAGATAAGGTCAGATCCTACACGGACGACCTCAAGCTGCTCAGAGGCTCCTGTGCGAAGGAGATTAACAGCCACTCCATGCTTCCGGGACCCCAGTAATGGAATACATAATTCATTTCCATCCATGTTTCTCCTCCTGCTGCCGAAATTCAGATTTAAGTTTCAAACAGTTTCATTTGTAACTATAATAACCACCAGAATCCCGGTGAGGGCTCCCCCTTCCACCCACGTGGTGTGTGTTTTCTCTGACTCTCCTGCGGCTGGATTAGTCCCCAGGGAAGCCCGAAGACCCGCACTGTAACAGTTCTCCGAGCAGATTGAATAAATAGCTCCGCTTACAGCTGGTTATGCAGCAGCCCTGAAGACACCAGGTAAACACCTGAATCCAGGCAACTACCAGCTGAAAATCGGAGCCAAGCTTCGTCATAAATCCATTAGCCAACGCAGGCACAAGCAACCAGTTGTGCAATAAGAGCCTCCTAATTCACTTTTGCTCCTCCAGCCACTTGTTTCCTCCTCCCTCTAGGTCCAAATAAAGCAATGGAATCAACTGGACAGCTAAGCATCCTGCTTTGTGACACTGTCAGATTATATTTCTTACACATTTTCTCCTTTACGTTTTGTTTAGATCTGATTCCTACTGGGGGATTATATAGACGGAAATAGGGAGAGTGAGATCAAATAAGGCTGAACGCAGACAACAGAAGACTGCATCTGTGGAACAGACTTGACTGAGATCATACCCAGAGAACAGCCCATGTGTGCGGTTGCAGCCTCAGCCCCCACTGGCAAGAATGCAGACCCATGGCAACCACTCGTGTGTAAGGAGAACTCTTGGCAGAATTTGGGCAAGGGGGCGGAACTTGAGACTGAGACACGTTTGATGTTCTTTCCTAATGATAATTACAATCAGCATGGAATGGGAGTTTGTGAGTTGTGCAAAGTCTGGGAGGTAACTTGATACAGATTCTTTTAGGCACATGAAGTGGAGTATGCTGGAGATTGAATTATATGCTATCCTCCTGCATGTCCCTCAACTTGGACTGATGAAACAGCACTTGAATACCGATCACAAATGCCATGATTGAATGTTCCCTAAGCTCCTGGGAGATAAGCCAATGTCATCATACCCCATCACACCAGGAGACAGAGCCCAAGATTATCACTCCTCCTCTGTCACCCAAGGAGGATGAGAAGGTTTGAGTTTTATCAGTCACCTGCTCAGGTGCCTGAAGATAACAAATGATTTCTAGGAATTTAAACCGCAGGTCTCCCCTCTACTTCCAAAGGAGTGCTGGTCTCCTCCTTTGCATCCAGGCTTATCAGAGAAGCAGATGGTCCCCCTCGCAAGGTCACTCAAGGTGATGACCTTAAAGACTTGCTCCTCCAAATTCTGATCCACACACCGGCAGTGTCATGGGTGTCTCTCTCCTGGAAGCTTGTTACAAGAGCAGCATCTCAGTCTCCATCGACCACAAACCTCCACAGCTGGAACCTGCATTTTAATGAGATGTCCGGATGACGTACATACACATTAATTTGTGAGAAGCACTGGTCTAGAAAGAAGCTTGAGGAAGGTCAAATACAACCTCATTACTAGGGGCAGCAGCCCATTAACGAGGAGGCTTTGCCCTCATGGTGCTTGGTTTGGAGACCATAATAACCAGGCCCATCCAGCTAAGCTCCTCAAGACTCATTCCGTTTGCTCGCCACACTGGCAGCTCGCTTTGGCCAAAGGTCCCTCTTACGGCGGCATGTCAGCCAGGTGATGAGAAATGGTGACCCCAGGTCAAGGTGGCGCTAACGCCAGCAGTCACACTGAAGAGGCACTGCCTCAAAAACCTAGACAAAATGTGTGGCTAAGAATTAGGTCAGTGTGCTATGGGGGCAGCAGTAGATTAAGCAGCAGTTAAAGAGAAAGACTCCGTGGATGAGACAAGGCGTTTGAGAAAGAGATATTTACTGAGAGCCACTCTGCTGAAAACACACTTGAGACTAGAGGGCTGTCTCACTCAGCTATCCATCAATAGCAATCCACGCCAGGTGACCTAAGCAGAAGCCTGAGATCAAAGCAGGAGGGAAAGTCTCCACCAGATCTGCTGCTGCTGCTAAGTCACTTCAGTCGTGTCCGACTCTGTGTGACCCCATAGACGGCAGTCCACCAGGCCTCCCCCCATCCCTGGGATTCTCCAGGCAAGAACACTGGAGTGGGTTGCCATTTCCTTCTCCAATGCATGAAAGTAAAAAGAGAAAGTGAAGTCGCTCAGTCGTGTCCAACCCTCAGCGACCCCATGGACTGCAGCCTACCAGGCTCCTCCGTCCATGGGATTTTCCAGGCAGGAGTACTGGAGTGGGGTGCCATTGCCTTCTCCGCTCCACCAGATCAGTATCGCCTAAAGCAAGCTGGCCCTAGCATTCACTCCATTCCCGTGGACATTTCCCCTGACTCTTTTCACATCAAGATCCCAAAACGCTGACATCTTGATTATGCAATGCCAGGTCACCAGTGGCCTTCCTCTCCCAGCTCTCTGCTTCCAAATGGAGCCTCTGCTGGTGCACACACCCTCATCGACATCCCTTCCTTGTGAGACAGGACCACTTGACAGCCAAAGGGTGAGGGTGAATGATACACACCCAGTTTCCTGATTATTTGATTAAGGACCTAATTGACTTTGGCTTCTGATTTTGAAATTTTATCCAGGGCAGAAACAGGCTTCTGCTTCCACCCCCTTATTCCCAAAATGTGGGGTGGCATATCCAGAATCCCCCTGAATCCCATGTGCTATAGGAAAAGCCAACTCTTCCTGTCAGTTCTGGAATTGAGCATGTGAGTTAGGCTGAAGATACCAACAAATCCCCTCCCTATGATCACTCTGACTACAGTGATGGGCTCAGAAATAAACATGTGACCTAGGTGGTCCAACTGGTTTGAAATGCCAGGATTTTTGCTGAATTGCTAGGGAAGAGAGTTACTCTTCTTTATTTACAGGAATCAAGAGGCAGGTCATCCTGGAAATGGCCATCAGCCGGGTCAGGATCCCAGAGGCAGTATAGTCTGCCAAGAATGAAGCCAACACCCAGAAAGCAAAGCCAAAAAAAAAAAAAGGGTGAAGTGAGACACCAGTTCTTGGTCATATTATTTGAGTTACTACACTTTTCAAGAACTGAGACCATAAATTCCCTTTGTTGTTTAAGGCAGTTGAGCTCAAAGTTCTGTTATTTGCAGCTGAAAGCATCCTAACTGACATATCAGGTGAATAAATCATTTCCGGCTAGGAAGGAAGATAATGTCTCACAAAAACTCTCTTGGTCTGAGCATACATTAAACACTCCTGGCTCCCTTCCTCTTCTCCAAATAAATTGTCAGATCAAATAAATAAATAAATAAAACCTCTTGGATTAAGAGGTTGGCTCGGAACAGAAACACGGCCTCACCTTCCTCCTTCCCCAGCTCTACAGAACAACAACCCCAGACCAGCTTTGGTTTTCAGTTCTGCTTTCTTTCATCAGGAATTTCCTAGTCCCTCCACCTAGGGATTTAAATATCAGAAGCAATTTGTCCACCCCTCCCCCCAGCTCTGCCTTTGCCCTCCAAGACTCTACTCCCTCCTTCACTGTATTTAAAGCAGGGGCGGTGACAGGTGAATAAATCATTTCCGGCTAGGAAGGAAGATAATGTCTCACAAAAACTCTCTTGGTCTGAGCATACATTAAACACTCCTGGCTCCCTTCCTCTTCTCCAAATAAATTGTCAGATCAAATAAATAAATAAATAAAACCTCTTGGATTAAGAGGTTGGCTCGGAACAGAAACACGGCCTCACCTTCCTCCTTCCCCAGCTCTACAGAACAACAACCCCAGACCAGCTTTGGTTTTCAGTTCTGCTTTCTTTCATCAGGAATTTCCTAGTCCCTCCACCTAGGGATTTAAATATCAGAAGCAATTTGTCCACCCCTCCCCCCAGCTCTGCCTTTGCCCTCCAAGACTCTACTCCCTCCTTCACTGTATTTAAAGCAGGGGCGGTGGCGGGCTGCAGCAGGGGGAGCCTTATTCTAATCCCAGTGCAATTCTCTCAGCTCTTTCCTAAGCCCTCCACCTGTGAGATAATTGCTGGCAGTTAGGGGAAAAACTCAATAGTAATCATAGACTCACACACAAAGACACACAAAGAGGCAGATAAAATGGGAGAAAGAAAAAAATCACAAGCCCAGAATTATCCACACTCCGACACTCATTCTAGAAGTACAATGTGGCCAACCACTCTCTACGAGGAATAAAGGAACAGCTTTACAGAAAAGGAGTGCACTTCACAGTATCATGGTTTGCATGGCTCCCACACATAAAGTGAAATAATACACATCTAAAAGTTAAAATGCGTTGTCATCATTTAACTGTACACAAGTCAGACAGAAAATACGTACGTCTATCGAAAATGGGCTCCTATCTATTGTCTTAATGTAACACAAGAACTCTCTTAATCGAAGGTGTCCCTTGTTAGGTGATAAACAGGGAGAAAAACATCCTGAGATATTCCTATCCAGTGATAGGAATAAAATAAAACCCTGTGAATCATGCATTTGGACCATTATCAATTCAGGCTAAGATTTTGAAGACATTTCTAGGTTTTGGTTTATGGATGCCAACTCAAGATTAAACCCCTTAAAACAAAAATTACAACAAAAATTTATGTATAGCGAATAGGTTTAAAAGCTTAGATAAATGTGAAATTTGTTTTAAACTACATAAAATACTGCAAAATACTTTTAGTAAAGTCTCATATACTTCCTTTATGGTTTGCTATATTCCTTGGAATTTGGCATAACACTGTGTATCTCAAACTTGCCTGACTGTAAGAATGATGTAGACCTTTAGATTATGTGGTCCAAATAAAACTAAGAGACTGCAGCTTCACAAGTTTCCTGAGTGGTTCTTATGAATTTGAGAAAGATTACTGTAACTTTGTAGAGTTTTATTTAAAATAAAAATCGTGCATGTATTATAGAAAAAGGAATGAACAGGAACCCACTAACTCATAGAAATCATGGGGGCATTTTGTTGGCTTGTGTGTTTGAACAAAGGTAAACTGAAGAAGGCTAACAGGCATGACACAGATGATGTAAGAACGGAACACAACTCACCCACTGGGGCAGGGACTCACGCGGTATCCACAGAACCCCTTTCCCTTTCCTCCTGGCACACAGCTAAATTACATTTCCCAACCTCTTCTGCCGGAAGCCAGCGTGAGGAATCCCACCCATGACAAGGTCATGTGGCAGAGATTTGATGGGCAAGGACGAGTCAGATCTCAGGTTTTCCCCTGGCATTTCCTGAGCATGTACCCCCCAAAAGTAAGAATCTGCCTGCTTTTCCACTCTTCTGACATTCTCTGGAAAAAGTCAACTTAGGGCTTTAGTCTTCTGCATTTGAAAGGGTATTTCAGTCCAAAAACCTCTCTGATGGCTTTCTAGCCTACCTGCAGGCTGCGCATGTGATTGTTTGAGGCTTCCCGACAGCGGGAGGCACAGGAAGCTTAAAACATCCTAGGAATGTAGGGGCTTCTGAGGAGTCAAAATCATTAGAATAGGACTGATTAAAGGTTTGTTGAGCCAATACTTGCTGCCAAATTTTCATATCTTATATAGTTAGTATATAGAAAAACAGGTAGTAGACCTGGTATTAGCAATATTAGATCTTTGAGTTAAGTACTTTCTTTGTTATAACCTACTGCACCTTTGTTCTACAGGAATGTAACTTTATTTAGTACTTTGAGGGTAATGCAGAGTAAAGAAAAAACACTTCTAGGGAAAAGGAGTTTTCTGGTTGATAGACAATTATCCAGGAAGAGAGCCATAAAAATGTTAACAGGCCTCTTGGCCAGAAGATAATGTAAACCACCTGAGACCTTTTGTATACGGGAGGGTATGGAAAAATAAAGCCTGGTTTTGGGGCTGCTAACGCTGCATAATTTTGTATTACCCATTGATCTCTATGTACAATCAAAAAGGTACAAAAGGCCTTCTGAACAATAGAGGTAGGGCTAGTCATTGAAAGGACTGGTTTCCCCTGTGTCTCCTATTTACTCTAATTTCAGGCTGAATTTCCATCTGGGGCGGGGAGGCTCACCATGTCTACTTACTTGCTCTGGCTGCTAAGATCCACGCGAAAGGGAACCTAAGGCGGGGCACCCTTAGATATTCAAGTGGGCACCGGTGGCCCAACGTAGATGGTGCAAACCTCTTGTCTCGAGGTTTTATTGGTTTTCCCCATAAACCAAGTTATTCAGCCTCTTTTTCTCCATCTAAATTTTCCTACTATACTATTTCCTAATCTAATCTCGTACTAATAAATAAATAACTTTTCCTCGCCTATCCGTCTCCCCTTTGAATCACCCTGGATCCACCGGGGGCTGGACCCCGGCACTCTTCTGCAATTAGATGGGATCAAGTGATTGAGTTCTGGCCAACAGTAAGTGCCACCCATTACTTCCAGGCTTGACCCTTTAAAAAAATCCTTCAAGTTCCTCTCTCTCTCTCTCTCCATCTCTGTATCATCTCATCATCCCATCTCTCTCCATCTGCCAGTTGAATTCAGTGAAGGACAAGGTTCTAGAAAATGACAAAGTCACAGGGAGTGCCTGAATGTCTGTTTGGAGCAGAGACACCCCCTGCACCACCCACTAATTTGCACTGAATTCAGATGTAAGTGAGAAACTTTTGTCAGTATTAAGCCACTGGGATTCAGAAATTATTGTCACAGCAGGTAGCCTACCCTAATACACACCATTACTTTCCTGTATCTCTCTGTTTTATCCTGTCCCCAACACTTGAAAAAAAAATTCCCATGTAAATGGATTCCACAGTTCAAACCCATGTTGCTCAAGGGTCAACTGGAGTTCTGTAATTAGTTTTGTAAGCTTGGATTTCTGTTTTCTTGTCAGTGTACATGGTGATAATGCCATGTATTCATTCAGAGACTTCTTTAAAGTGAAATGAGAAATAAACTAGGAAACAAAATCTTTGCTTTAGATCAAAGAGGAATTGGTAGAGAAATGTAAGAATCATTTCAGACAGGATAAACGATTGCCAAGAAAGAAAAGGCACTGATCTTTACCTCTAAAACAAACTGCCAAGCAAGGACTGACTGAAGAGCCAGTAAATGAAAACACAGCCACTCATCTCTAGGGAGAAGAGACCTGTCTCTGTCCACTAAATGGATGAAACAAAAGATGTACAAAAGACTTCCAGCTATCCGGTTGGCCAGAAAGGGCAGAAGGGATGCAAAAGAGAAATGAGTCTGTAAATTCTCAAATGTATTTTTTTCTATTATTTTTGGAGGAAAGCTGACCAAAACAGGAAGGGATCTGGAAAGTTGACAAAAATCATTATTCTCCACAAATTACTTTAACCTTGCCAGGGAAGTGACCTTCACACTACCACTGGTTTAATGGCCTCTATTTCAACAGTAGCTGATTTCGCCATTCAACAAAGATGCAGAGCACAAGATAATACAACTAAATCACTCTTGTAAATATTTAATATCATGGCCTTTCTTTTCGCCTTTTAACAAATCACTATCAAAGCTGAGCACATAGTAGAAAACACATTTATTTATTCTATCCTGGAAAAAAAAGCTTAGTGCTCGTGCATTTTATCTATCCAGTTCTCCAAATTACTTTGACACTGGAGAGCCCTTGTGATCAACACAGTCTGAAGGAAGGCAATTTTGTGACAATTTAAGAGCTGATTTCATACACTGATCAGCACCACCCAAAGTTGTCTCATGGAAGGATACTAAACTTAACCCATCAGATACATGGCTAACATCAAAGGAGAAACCACATTTTTAAAAGAAAGCAAAGAAATGATATCAACAAAGACAAATACATTCTTACTTGAGAAAAAAAAATTTTTTTTTCCTTTTTAGTTTAAAAAATTGTAACTAAAATTACTAAACTATTCTGAAAGGAAGAAAGGAAGTGGAAAACTATTAAGTAACAGTTTGAAAATTAGTCCCAACTGGATTTCCTCACAGGCATATACTCTGTTATAAACTGTCAACATGGGAACAGTAAAAAGAAAAAAAGAATATAAAAGCTTTTTTAAGTCAACTGATGTCACCATCTGACTTCAGCCAAGACTAAGCAGTCGACAGGGCAAGTCCATAAGTGGTATAAGTCATTATAAAATCCTGAAAGACAGAGCAATTTACTGACAACTTCAAAGATGGGTTGCATCAGTTCTTAAAGCAGTCAAGTAATTTAAGAGACAACCTTGCTTAGTATGAGTTGCATCAGTTCTTAGGGCAGTCAAGTAATTTAAGAGACAACCTTGCTTAGTATGGGTGTACTCTGATCAGGATTGTCATTGCGTAGCATTATTGGTTATAATCTCAGCAGCCAGTGCAGGATCTGTAACAAACACCACTCATGCGTGAAGATGACTAGGACAACCTGGTGGCCTCTTAAACTTAACTTCATGGGAGGGGAAAGAAAACAGCTCTAGGAGTCAGAAAGTCTGGCCAATCCCAACAGCAACATAAACTACTAGTATAGCAACAAGCACAGCACCTATGCCTTCTTGGCATGTTTTGTCATCCACAAAATTACAGTAGGAGGGACTATAGGAATTTTAAGTCCCCTTTCAACTCTGAAATTATATGCTTCTAAAATTTAGAGAAGTAAATCAGCTTAAAAAAAAAGTGTCAGCTAAATGTTTTTGTTTTCTTTATCATTCAAATAGCTTTATCAAGTAAAATAAGGAAATCCCATAGCTCTATAGTCACAGAAGAGACCAAGCACATCCACTGAAGATTTAAAGAACAATCAGGCTTTAACAAGATTACATTTTTTTCTCTAATACAGGAAGTTCTGAAGGAATAGGCCAATGGTTTCCTTTTGCAATGGAGTTGCCCAAGGATCTCCTACTGAAGTAGAATAGTATCAAGGGTAGGGTTGGATCTGTCCATGGTACTGAATCAAATCCCTTATGATTATATAGTCAAAGTGACAAGTAGATTCAAGGGATTAGATCTGATAGAATGCCTGAAGAACTATGGAAGGAGGTTCGTGACGTTGTACAGGAGGCAGTGATCAAGACCATCTCCAAGACAAAGAAATTCAAAAAGGCAAAACAGTTGTCTGACAAGGCCTTACAAATAGCTGAGAAAAGAAGAGAAGCTAAAGGCAAAGGAGAAGAGGAAAGATATAACCATTTGAATGCAGAGTTCCAAAGAATAGCAAGGAAAAATAAGAAAGCCTTCCTCAACGATCAAGGCAAAGAAATAGAGGGAAAAAATAGACTGGGAAAGAGCAGAGATCTCTTCAAGAAAATTAGAGATACCGAGGGAACATTTCATGCAAAGACAGGTACAATAAAAGACAGAAATGCTATGGACCTAATAGAAGCAGAAGATATTAAGAAGAGGTGGAAAGAATACACAGAAGAACTGTACAAAAAAGATCTTCATGAAACAGATAATCACAATGGTGTGATCACTTTCCTAGAGCCAGACATCCTGGAATGCAAAGTCAAGTGAACCTTAGAAACATCACTATAAACAAAGCTAGTGGAGGTGATGGAATTCCAGTTGAGTTATTTCAAATCCTAAAAGATGAGTGCTGTACTCAATATGCCAGCAAATTTGGAAAATTCAGCAGTGGCCACAAGACTGGATAAGATCAGTTTTCATTCCATTCCCAAAGAAGGGCAATGCCAAAGAACATTCAAACTACCATACAATTGCACTCATTTCACATGCGAGCTAAGTAATGTTCAAAATGCTCCAAGCCAGGCTTCATCAGTACATGAACTGTGAACTTCGAGATGTTCAAGCTAGTTTTAGAAAAGGCAGAAGAACAAGAGATCAAATTGCCAACATCCACTGGATCATCAAAAAAGCAAGAGAGTTCCAGAAAAACATCTATTTCTGCTTTAATGACTATGCCAAAGCCTTTGACTGTGTGGATCACAACAAACTATGGAAAATTCTTCAAGAGATAGGAATACCACACCGCTTGACCTAGCTCCTGAGAAATCGGTATGCAGGTCAGGAAGCAACAGTTCAAACCAGACATGGAACAACAGACTGGTTCTAAATCAGCAAAGGAGCATGTCAAGGCTGTATATTGTCACCCTGCTTATTTAACTTATATACAGAGTACATCATGTGAAATGCCAGGCTGGATGAAGCACAAGCTGGAATCAAGATTGCCGAGAGAAATATCAATAACCTCAGATATGCAGATGGCACCACCCTTATGGCAGAAAACGAAGAAGAACTAAAGAGCCTCTTGAAAAAGTGAAAGAGGAGAGTGAAAAAGCTGACTTAAAACTCAGCATTCAGAAAACTAAGATCATGGCATCCAGTCTCATCACTTCATGGCAAATAGATGGGGATACAATGCAAACAGTGACAGACTTTATTTTGGGGGGCTCCTAAATCACTGCAGATGGTGACTGCAGCCATCAAATTAAAAAACACTTGCTCTTTGGAAGAAAAGTTACGATCAACCTAGACATCATATTAAAAAGCAAAGACATTACTTTACCAACAAAGGCTGGTCTACTCAAGGCTATGGTTTTTCCAGTAGTCAGGTAAGGATGTGAGATTTGGACTATCAAGAAAGCTGTGCTGAAGAATTGATGCTTTTGAACTGTGGTGTTGGAGAAGACTCTTGAGAGTCCCTTGCACTGTAAGAAGATCAAACCAGTCAATACTAAAGGAAATCAGTACTGAATATTCATTGGAAGGACAGATGTTGAAGCTGAAACTCCAATACTTTGACCACCTGATGCGAAGAACTGACTCACTTGAAAATGCTGGGAAACATTGAAGGCAGGAAGAGAAGGGGACAACAGAGGATGAGATGGTTGGATGGCATCACCAACGCAATGGGCATGAGTTTGAGTAAGGTCTGGGAGTTGGTGATGGACAGGGAGGCCCTCTACAGTCCACAGGGTCACAAGGAGTTGGACACAACTGAGCAACTGACAATTATATCTACTACTGTGGGCAGGAATCCCTCAGAAGAAACAGAGTAGCCATCATGGTCAACAAAAGAGTCCAAAATGCAGTACTTGGATGCAATCTCAAAAACAACAGAATGATCTCCGTTTGTTTCCAAGGCAAACCATTCAATATCACTGTAATCCAAGTCTATGCCCCAACCAGTATACCTGAAGAAGCTGAAGTTGAACAATTCTATGAAGACCTACAAGACCTTTTAGAACTAACACTCAAAAAAGATGTCTTTTTCATTATAGGGGACTGGAATGCAAAAGTAGGGAGTCAAGAAACACCTGGAGTAACAGGCAAATNCCCGACTTGATGGACATGGGTTTGAGTGAACTCCGGGAGTTGGTGATGGACAGGGAGGCCTGGCGTGCTGCAATTCATGGGGTGCACAGAGTCGGATACGACTGAGTGACTAAACTGAACTGAACTGAAGGATGTTCCTGACTGTTCTTGTGGATCCTTGGCAGTTTGGGTTGAGGCTGGAAAGATAAGTAACATTTTTACGGATCTAGAGATTTTTTTCCAGTCCTAAGAATGTCACATAGAAAAAGTTCCTTGTGGGTCAAAGTTGGGTACATCTGGCAGAGGATTATAGCTAGATCCTAGGCCTGCCTGAGAAATTCATAGCTAAGTGTGGGTGAAAATATCATTTTCTCCACAACCAATGCCTTTTCTTGTCTCCTAAAAGGATGTTTAAACCTGATATCAACTTTCAGTCCTCTAACACTAACTGTGCTGGTCTAAGATGACTTCTTTCCAGATTGTTAGAAGATGAAAGTGAAAGTGAAAGTTGGTTAGTCATGTCTGACTCTTTGCAACCTCATGAACTATACAGTCCGTGGAATTCTCTATACAGTCCATGGAATTCTCCAGACCAGAATACTGGAGTGGGTTGCCTTTCCCTTCTCCAGGGGATCTTCCCAGCCCAGGGATCAAACCAGGGTCTTCTTCATTGCAGGCGAATTCTTTACCAATTGAGCTGTGAGGGAAGCCAAATAAAACCAGACAGAAATTCTAAACCACGCATTGTTTTTTTTTGTTTGTTTGTTGTTTTTACAAACTTCTGGCTCTGGGTGTGAAACTGGCATCCTAAACTCAGCTTTGCCCAAAAACTTACTCTGTGATTTGGGAAAGTCTCACTCTCTTCCTAAACCTCCATTTTTCCATCTTCAGAATGGAATCTGCACCATTCCACCACTGCACGCATGCTCAGCTGTGTCCAACTGTCTGCTACCCTAAGGACTGTAGCCTGCCAGGCTTTTCTGTCCATGGAATTTTCCAGGTGAAGAATCCTGGAGTAGGTTGCCATTTCCTACTCCAAGAGATCTTCCCTACTCATGGATTGAACCCACATCTGCTACGTATCCTGCACTGGTATGTGGATTCTTTACCACTGTACTGCCTGGGAAACCCCCAATTCCCCCACTAAGATCCCTTTCATTGTGACAACCACAGAGGACATTGTGTGTGTTAACACATTGACCTTGTAAGAACAGATGTTTATTGGGTGTTTACCATACCTGCCCTAGCACTTGATGTACTTAAACTTACTTAGTCCACACAACAGCCCTTTGAGACAGGCCCTCTTTATCAGTCCTATTTCACAGAAAGGAGCAGAAGCACAGAAATTTAAATGCCTGGCTTGATATCACAAGAAAGTGAAGTGTTTGAAATTCAAAACCAAGCAACCTGGCTCCAGAGCTCAGAGAGTCTTTCGCAGAAATGCTCTCTTTGAGATAAATGTTTATCTACCCATTTTAAAGATGAGAAAACTGAGTCTCAGACATTTTTTGAGGGTCCAATAAGTTGCAGGCCCATGACTTAACCTAAGACCTTCTACTACCAACACCTGCTCTCTTGAACATGATGGGAGATTTCCTTACCAGAAAGTCTGCCTCTGCTGAGACCTGTGTCTTTTTGAAGCTGGACCTCTGATCTCATGGCCTGTAACTGCCTGGTCTGGGATCCGTCTTGCTTTCACAGGGCTCTCTCCTACTCTTCTCCTGAGCTGGCTGAAGGGGAGTGAGTCTGTCATGGATCCAGCAGATACCTCCACTTTAGATTTATGGGACCTATATCAAGTCCCCAGAGAAGCAGATTAATCACAAGAAGTTATTTTTCCTTCTAATTAAAAAATATTATCTATGGTGGCTCTGGCCCTGCTGATTCTCAGAGCAGACAATAAGGGTGAGCATAGCAAGCAAGCAATATTAATTTTCCCAACTAATTTAAAGATAATATCCCTCACATGTGCCAATGGCTAACAAGTTGGTTTGCTCACTGGGTCATCTGTTACCTCTGGGCTCTGTCTGAGTTTCCTGTGTCTTTTTATTGACTTTGGTGGATTCCCCAAGGAAGGAGACAACAGAATACACGGTCAGGGACACGATTAGATTCAAGCATTCTTTTTAGGAAAAACAGTCATCTGGGAAGCAGAAGAGAAGCAATTTTCAGCTAAAAGTCAAGAGGCTATGTGTTTCACAGATAAAAACCTGAGCTTCCAGATTCAACTCTGATTATGTGGCCATGGTATTGTGGGGTTAATTGTAATCACTTCCCCCACAAAATCCACATGATGAAGCCCTAAGTCTCCATTACCACAGAAGTGACTGTATTTGAAGATAGGGCCTTTAGGGAGCTGATTCATTTAAAATGAGTTGTTTAGGGTGGCCCTAACCAGTAGCTCAGTTGGTAAAGAATCCACCTGCATTGCAGGAGACCCTGGTTTGATTCCTCGGTCAGGAAAATCCACTGGAGAAGGGATAGGCTATCCACTCCAGTAATCTTGGGCTTCCCTTGTGGCTCAGTGGGTAAAGAATCTGCCTGCAATGTGGGAAACCTGGGTTCGATCCCTGGGTTGGAAAGATCCCCTGCAGAAGGGAGAGGCTACCCACTCCAGTATTCTGGCCTGGAGAATTCCATATACTGTACAGTCCGTGGGGTTGCAAAGAACTGGATACAACTGAGTGACTTTCACTTTCAATCCATTCTGACTGGTGTCCTTAAAGAGAAAAGGTTAGGACACAGATAAGCATAGAGGAAATACTGTGTGGGGTCATAGCAAGACCTAGAGTCTGTCATACAGAATGAAGTAGTCAGAAAGAGAAAAACAATACTAAAGCATCATGTGGAATCTAGAAAAACTGTGCAGATGAACCCAGCTGCAGGACAGGAATAGAGGACAGATGTGTGGACATGGGAGAAGGGGAGTGTGGATGAACTGGGTGGCTGGGGTCCTCCTATGTACACACGTGTAAACCAGCCAGCTGGTGAGACTGCAGCATAGCACAGGGGCCTCGCTCAGGGCCCTGTGATCACCTTGGTGGGCGGGACGAGGGGTGGGAGGAGCGAGCTCCGAGGGGGAGAGGATGTATGTAGAGCTGATCCACTTCACTGAACAGGAGAAACTAGCACAGCCTTGTGAAGCAATTCTACTCCAATCATAATAAAAACAGAATAAACAAAGCAAAGAAGGCAGATACCTACAAGCCAAGGAGAGAGACCTCAGAAGAAACTAAACCTGCTGAGACTTTGATCTAGGGCCTTTGCCTTCAGAGCTGTGAGAAAATACATTTCTGTTGTTTTAAGATCCGCCCCCTGTCTATGGTATTCTGTTTTGGCAGCCCTGGCTGACTAATACACTGGGGCAAGTCCATTTCATCCCTAATCTTCAAATCTATGAAATGAACTGAGGGAATTCATCTCCAGGATCCCTGCTGCTTCTGATTTTCTCAGCTGGTTTATCAGCATGTCCATGTGGCTTGCTTGATTGTCTCCTGACACCTAACCAGGAATAAGAGATAAAGATCTTGAATATTTTTTTAGCACTGAGGTTCTCAAACAAGCTATGTGGATATATACACAAACTTTGGTTCTTTATAACCTAGTTATATATATATATATATTTTCAAAGTTTTTATTTTGTATTGAGTATCAGTTCAGTTCAGGCACTCTGTCATGTCCAACTCTTTGCAACCCCATGGATTGCAAAACACCAGGTTTCCCTGTCAATCGCCATCTCCCGGAGCTTGCTCAAATTCATGTCCATGGAGTCAGTGATGCCATCCACCCATTTCATCTTCTGCTGTCCCCTTCTTCTGCCCTCAGTCTTTCCCTCATCAGGGTCTTTTCCAATGAGTATTGGAGTATAGCCAATTAATAGTGTAGTGGTAGTTTCAGATGAACATCAAAGGGACTCAGTCAAACATATACCTAAATATTTTTATTGTGATTAAAAAATTATTTTATACTCTTCTTGGCTGGACTACTTTGATAAAGAAAGGGACAGTCATTCCCTTCTGTTGTCCATGCAGGTTGAGAAGCCCATCTGTCTTCAGAATCCACTTCTAAGAGAAATTTGTCCTGATCCTTTTTTATGCTACTTCCCATCCTCCATGCCCTCTGGGTGCCCCAGATTCATAAAATATCTTTTCTTTGCACTTCATAGCTTACCACACTTCCCACTATGCATCAACATATATGGATTTCACAGTGGCCAAAAATAATGGTCATTTTGCATCCCTGTCCTTTGCACTTTCTCACTTCTTAAATCTTGCATGGCCTTGTGACTGGCATTAACCCAAAAGAATGCAACAGAAATGACGTTGTGTCAGTTCCAAGTCTATGCCTGAAAGGACTCACACTCTTTCTCTTGCTCTCTTAGACTGATAGCTCTTCTGTGAAAACAGGTGAAGGATATCCTGCTGGTGAATGAGAGATCAAATGGTGGAGAGCCACGATGTCTTTCCTATAGCTAGCCAACCCCAAACAAGTGCGAAAGCCCAGCCAACCAAGATCACCAAGTCATCCACTGACTCACAAGTGAGCATGACTGAATCTGGGTGGACATCCCACCAGAGCCCAGCCTAACTCACCAACTCACAGAATCATGAACCACAGAAACAGTTGTTGTTTTCAAGCTACCAGATTTTGAGGTATTTTGTTACACAGCACAACCTGACTGATAAACTGTTTTTCTCACTTCTTCTACTAGAAGGTTGTCCCTTGAAACTAGAGAGCATGACTTGATCACTTATATAATGTGTGCATTATGATAAATCTATAGCTAGCCAACCCCAAACAAGTGCGAAAGCCCAGCCAACCAAGATCACCAAGTCATCCACTGACTCACAAGTGAGCATGACTGAATCTGGGTGGACATCCCACCAGAGCCCAGCCTAACTCACCAACTCACAGAATCATGAACCACAGAAACAGTTGTTGTTTTCAAGCTACCAGATTTTGAGGTATTTTGTTACACAGCACAACCTGACTGATAAACTGTTTTTCTCACTTCTTCTACTAGAAGGTTGTCCCTTGAAACTAGAGAGCATGACTTGATCACTTATATAATGTGTGCATTATGATAAAACTATGTGAAGAAAATTTACTGAATGAAGGGCAGAAGAAATTTTTCTTTTCATACCTTCAGCTGGTCTGTGTGATTTGTAACAGATTATATTTTCCAAATTAGCTATAGCAGTAATTCCCACTTCACATGTTCCTTTGCAAGATGATTTTGTCTTCTCTCAATCAAAAATAGAGTTTATTGATAGGCTACCCACTCCAATATTCTTGATCTTCCCTTGTAGCTCAGCTGGTAAAAAATCGACCTGCAATGTGGGAGACCTGGGTTTGATCCCTGGGTTGGGAAGATCCTCAGGAGAAGGGAAAGGCTATGTAGTCCAGTATTCTGACCTAGAGAATGCCATGGACTATACCCATGAGGTTGCAAAGAGTCAGACATGACTGAGCAACTTTCACTTTCTCCAATCTCTTTGACCTGAATGAACCCTATGATTGCTTTGACCTGCAGAATATAAGAGAAGTGACATTGTCACAGATATGAGCATAGCTTTTAGTTGGCCTGGCACTACCCATTGAGAGCTAACTGCAATAGTGGAAGAGATGCTACCATACAGTGTCAAGCTCAAGTCATGAGGAGACTCCCTGGGGTGTGAGAAGACATGCAGAGAGAAAGAGAGGCCCCAGGGAGCATTAAGGCACCATGGTTATTTTAAGTCACTAAATTATGTGACTGTCTAAATGCAACACTACTGTCTCAGTTCATTCAGGCTGCTCTAACAGAGCACCATACATTGGGTAGCATATAAGAAACAGAAATTTAGTCCCCACAGTTCTGGAGGCCAGAAGGCCAAATCAAAGTGGTGATGGATTTGGTTCATTGATGGCCCCTTCCTTTCTAATTCATAGACGACTGTCTTATTGTTATTACTCACATGGAAGAAGGGGTGAGACAGCTTCCTGGGGTCTCACTTACAAGGGTACAAATCACCTCCCAGAGATCCCACCTCAAAATACCCTCACATTGGAGATTAAGCATCAGCAAGTAAGCTTGAGGCAGACATGTTTGGTCTGTAACAGATAAATAAGCAAAGCAAGCATAGCAGGTTGCAGTTCAAAATCTAATTCTAGAAACTTTAATATGGATTTGTACCCTATTTTTACTTTTTACAACCATTTGAAGATGAAGATATTACTTATATTTTATGATTCTCAGTCTCCTTGTCTATATGATAAGAATTGATGGGGATTCATTCACTCACTTGATAAAATTCTATCGAGAATGTGGAGGTATCTTGATGAACAGGCTCTGCCTCAAGGTGTTGACAGTTTGTTTGAGAAAACAAGGCAACAGGCCAGAAAACCACAAGGCAGAGCCATCAGTTCTATTTCACTAAGTACGGCTCCTGGGACCCATATACTGGGTGAGAGGAGCATTGGATTCCCTTCTGGACTCAGTAGGGGAGGTGATGGATGAATCAGAGTATAAACTAGACCAACAACGCAGGGAGTTAACCAAGCGATGGAGGTAGGTGGAATCAGAACAAAGATATTTAAGACAAGGGCGTAGCATGTGTTTAAAGTTCAGAGCTAAGACAGAGTTCAGGGCCTCAGGGAAGGAATAACCAGCTGGATTGGGAGTAGGTATGAGAGCATGTGGTGTTTATATCCATTTAAAGACCATTATCATAGAGTTGACCAATCTAGAGAACCTGAAATGAAATTCTCTGAAATGAAGTATGCCGTCAATGGTAACCTTTAGGAAGACATAACTTGATGAATGTGCCATGAAAAGGGATTATTTTAAGCATTCCTGGGAGGGAAAAAAAAAAAAAGACCTATTGCTAGAAGAGAAGATGATTTTATAATTCAGAGACATGTTTAGGGAAGCAGTGGAGAATACACAAAGCAACTAGGAAGCACAAATTTTGTTTTGTTTTAAATAGAAAAAAATCCAACTCAAATAGAGCTCAAAAGAAAGGATTTCACTTGAGTTGGAAAGTGTAGTTCCTTGAAACAATTACCAGTAGAGAATAAGCATCATTTAATGCTGTTTCAAGCTCTGGGAAAATTATTATTCTGGATGATACCCATTTAGTACAGGGACAGAGGACAGAAGAGTAAACAATAATTGAATCAGGGGTCAGTAGGCTACAATAAGACATTTCAAGCCAAGAATTACAATGCACAAATCGAGGAGGGGGGATGAATGTTTCATTCAAATGGTGGAAGGCTAAATTCCAGGGAAGCACAGTCTTCAACCCAAGGGAAGTACAGCTCAGGGGAACACTACCTTTATTTGAGAGACTTGGGTCAGACTCTTAGTATATTATTCAGCAAAGCAATGCTGGCAAGTTGCCTGGGACCCTGCTTTGATCCAACTATAAACTTCTCAGGTGAAGAATATATCAAGAAATTGAACATTGCAAATAAATGATCTTAAGGAAATCAGTGTTCCTATCCCAGGCGAGTAGGTGTCCTGCCAGCATGTTTCCTTCTGGACCACATTCTAGGTTCTGGGAACCCAAAATTCCATCCCTAAAGGGTCCCAAACTTGTTTCCAGAGCCTGCATAGTCCTTTTTGCTTAGGTCTGTCCTGATAAAAATTACTCAGGGATGAAAGAAAAATGCTTCACACACAATAATGTTTTAACCACAGATCCTCTGGAATTGCATCATCTATTCTGACACAAGTCGTGGACTAAGAGGAAGAAAACACAGGAAATTTCCCTGATCACTGTGTACTTCAAACATGGACTTGCCCCAGAATAGTTCAGTAAGTGTTTGCTCCCAAGTATCAGGTAAGGGAAGTTGCTTAGTGTGAAAGAATCAATGCAAAAAAGAATTAAATCTCTCCAGGCAAGAGAAGCATAGAACAAGTATTTCTGTTTAGGTCTGCCTTTTCATGAATGTGTGATGAGTTCAGTAGCAACTATTTGCAAAGCATATTAGATGCACAAACACAGGGACAATCAGAACTAGCTTACCCTGCACAAGGGGGGACAGTTATGACACTTTCCAATGATGTAGGTCACTCTTTGAGGATTAAATTCAGGAAATTGAAATGGATGAGGCCATTGAGGTAAGTCACTATAGACAGCCAGGTTTGCGAAGAGGCTTAGAGAATCTCAGATGGGGACTTGAAGCATGATGGCAACATGATTGTCCCTGAGAAAACTTGAACTTCATCAGGTGAAAATTTTGGTTTTGAATTTAAAACTGAACGAACAGAGAAGAGATGTTCAGTTCAAAGACGAGAAATGGAGAGATGAGAAGACTTGACACTGGTAAATCACCTATCCTGGGTCATTTGGAGGAAAAGACCTCTGAATGAGAGCATGTGGAAATAAAGTGTCTGTGACATGCATGTGGAGAAGAACGCTTGAAACTTCATAGCTTGAAGACACTGGCCATTATCATCATCTCTCTTCCATTTCTAGGAGTCCCTGATCACTAACCAAGTAATAAGCTGAGTATCATTTGGATTCCTATGTAGACTAACCAGTAGGGAAATGTCTGTCTGCTTAACAGATAACCGAAGGCAACACAGATGAGTCAGGCTCTTGTCTATTAACTGCCCTTGAGTTAGGCTTATAATCAATACCTATAGCTGGCTTATTACCATCAACTATGGGAATCCCAGACCACCTGACTTGCCTCTTGAGAAATCTGTATGCAGTTCAGGAAGCAACAGTTAGAACTGGACATGGAACAAAAGACTGGTTCCCAATAGGAAAAGGAGTACGTCAAGGCTGTATATTGTCACCCTGCTTATTTAACTTATATGTAGAATACATCATGAGAAATGCTGGACTGGAAGAAACACAAGCTGGAATCAAGATTGTGGGAGAAATATTAATAACCTCAGATATGCAGATGACACCACCCTTATGGCAGAATGAGATGGGAATACCAGACCACCTGACCTGCCTCCTGAGAAATCTGTATGCAGGCCAGGAAGCAACAGTTAGAGCTGGACATGGAGCAACAGACTGGTTCCAAATAGGAAAAGGAGTACGTCAAGGCTGTATATTGTCACCCTGCTTATTTAACTTCTATGCAGAGTACATCATGAGAAACGCTGGACTGGAAGAAACACAAGCTGGAATCAAGATTTCTAGGAGAAATCTCAATAACCTCAGATATGCAGATGACACCACCCTTATGGCAGAAAGTGAAGGGGAACTAAAAAGCTTCTTGATGAAAGTGAAAGTGGAGAGTGAAAAAGTTGGCTTAAAGCTCAACATTCAGAAAACGAAGATCATGGCATCCAGTCCCATCACTTCATGGGAAATAGATGGGGAAACAGTGGAAACAGTGTCAGACTTTATTTTTTGGGCTCCAAAATCACTGCAGATGGTGACTGCAGCCATGAAATTAAAAGACGCTTACTCCTTGGCAGAAATGTTATGACCAACCTAGATAGTATATTCAAAAGCAGAGACATTACTTTGCTGACTAAGGTCCGTCTAGTCAAGGCTATGGTTTTTCCTGTGGTCATGTATGGATGTGAGAGTTGGACTGTGAAGAAAGCTGAATGCCGAAGAATTGATGCTTTTGAACTGTGGTGCTGGAGAAGACTCTTGAGAGTCCCTTGGACTGCAAGGAGATTCAACCAGTCCATTCTGAAGGAGATCAGCCCTGGGATTTCTTTGTAGGGAATGATGCTGAAGCTGAAACTCCAGTACTTTGGCCACTTCACACGAAGAGTTGACTCATTGGAAAAGACTCTGATGCTGGGAGGGATTGGGGGCAGGAGGAGAAGGAGACAACAGAGGATGAAATGGCTGGATGGCATCACCAACTCGATGGACGTGAGACTGAGTGAACTCCGGGAATTGGTGATGGATAGGGAGGCCTGGTGTGCCTCGGTTCATGGAGTCACAAAGAGTTGGACACAACTGAGCAACTGAACTGAACTGAACTAAGTAGAGGCAGTTTTGGTGACTTCCACTTGGCTTTTTCTCCCATAATAGCTTTTGTTCCACAGGTTAGAGAACCAGTTGGGGGAGACTCTGTCAGCTGGTGAATATGTCTATGCCAATTATGCACTCTGAAGGAAGAAAATGACAACTCAGGTTGGCCAATTACCAATTAAGGACATGGGGAGAGCCAGAAGCCTTCATGGTGAGGTTTAAATACAACTTCAACCATGGGCATACCATGCTAAAAAACTGGGTCTAGGCCTTAGTAGTAACAGAACTATGAGGAGCCTATATTTGTAGACTCCCTAAATCTCTTGAGTCATGAGAGGGAAGAAATGGGCCCCCAGCACCTGGAGTGGTAATATCTGAGGAGACTATGTTTGACCTCATAGGCACTCCAGCTTTCTCTGAAGCCATGGGTGTGCAGGAGTAGTCCACTGCCCCTTGCTGGAATCCCCTTGCCTGAAGATTACATAGGTTCTGACCAAGGTGGGGAGAAGGCAATGGCACCCCACTCCAGTACTCTTGCCTGGAAAATCCCATGGATGGAGGAGCCTGGTGGGCTGCAGTCCATGAGGTCACTAAGAGTCGGACACGACTGAGCGACTTCACTTTCACTTTTAACTTTCATGCACTGGAGAAGGAAATGGCGACCCACTCCAGTATTCTTGCCTGGAGAATCCCAGGGACAGAGAAGCCTAGTGGGCTGCTGTTTTGGGGTCGCACAGAGTCGGACATGACTGAAGCGACCTAGCAGCAGCAGACCAAGGTGGATGCCTTTCAAGATGATACTTGCCCTCCCCAAGATCTGTTGCCAACTGCCCCACTGGCTATTAGACCAGTGACTAGAGTCAAGTCACAGCATGGTCCAGATCTGATAGGAAAGAAAAGGGATTATTCCTTGAAGAAGTTATATGGCCTAGAACTGGGAAGAAAAATCCACTGACACTGGATTTTAAGGAATGATAGGTGAATATAAAGTTTGTTGATAAAGAGGATCTTTTCACAGCTTAGGATCAGGGGCAGGAGGAAAAGGAGACAACAGAGGATGAGATGGCTGGATGGCATCACCAACTCGATGGATGTGAGACTGAGTGAACTCCGGGAGTTGGTGATGGATAGGGAGGCCTGGCGTGCCTCGGTTCATGGAGTCGCAAAGAATCGGACACAACTGAGCAACTGAACTGAACTGAACTAAGTAGAGGCAGAAACCTCAGCAAGGTTTCTGGAGCAGCTCCAGCTGGGGTGACTCCTGAAACTTCGGGGGAAAAAATTATGGCTTACATAAATGCAATTGTGTTAAAGGATGATACTGAGGAAGAAACTGCAAAACTCATTATGTAAGACACCAGATGATCAGATGAAAGGGAGGGCAGAGGTTCTTCCTTTCATTAAGTGATACAGATGTATTAGTAAGGGAGACATTGTAATCACTAAGAAACTCAGGACTGGCTCTTCTCCTGGACCAGGTGGTGATGCAAAGGCAAGGTGGACAGAATTACCCAAATGGGCACTAAGCCTGGAGTATCATCTGTGATACAGATGAGAAGTTTCTGACAAGCTTTATGGGAGAACCACAATGCAGACCCCTAGGGTGCTGGAGCAAGGGCAAGCAGGCTGCAGTAGAGAACCACTCAAAGAATGGCATCTGCAGTGTTACTGTGTCCTGGTAAAGACTGAGTATCTGAATGTTGAGTTTTAAGCCAGCTTTTTCACTATCCTTTTTCACCATCATCGGGCAAATAGATGGGGAAACAATGGAAACAGTGATAGACTTTCTTTTCTTGGGCTCCAAAATCACTGCAGATGGTGACTGCAGCCATGAAATTAAAAGATGCTTATTCCTTGGAAGAAAATCTATGATCAATCTAGACAGGGTATTAAACAGCAGAGACATTACTTAGCTGACAAAGGTCTACATAGTCAAACCTATGGTTTTTCCAGTCGTCATATATGGATCTGAGAGTTGGGCTATAAAGAAAGCAAAGGACTGAAGAATTGAAGCTTTTGAACTGTGGTGTTGGAGAAGACTCTTGAGAGTCCCTTGGACTGTAAGGAGATCAAACCAATCAGTCCTAAAGGAAATCAGTTCTGAATATTCATTTGAAGGACTGATGCTGAAGCTGAAGCTTCAATACTTTGGCTACCTGATGCAAAGAACTGACTCATTGGAAAAGCCCTTGATGTTGGGAAAGATTGAAGGCAGGGAGAAGGAGATGACAGAGGATGAGATGGCTGGGTGGCATCACTGACCCAATGGACATGAATTTAAGCAAACTCCCATGATAGTGAAGTCCCATGATGGGAAGATGG
This sequence comes from Aepyceros melampus, assembly GCA_006408695.1. Lineage (NCBI taxonomy): Eukaryota > Metazoa > Chordata > Mammalia > Artiodactyla > Bovidae > Aepyceros > Aepyceros melampus. The sequence goes on from SJXQ01002176.1 coordinate 154,037, forward strand.
TGAAGGATAGGGAAGCCTGTTGTGCTGCAGTCCATGGGGTTGCAAAGAGTCAGACACAACTGAATGTCTGAACAACATCTGATTGCAGGGTCAAATCACTGTTAGACCCACTAAATCATAAAACTTGGGAGACACAGCTGTGCTGTGTGCTTAGTCATTCAGTCGTGTCTGACTCTTTGCGACACCATGGACTGTAGCCCGCCAGATTCCTCTGTCCGTGGGGATTCTCCAAGCAAGAATATTGGAGTGGGTTGCTATACCCTCCTCCAGGGGATCTTCCTAACCCAGGGATCAAACCCAAGCCTCCCGCATTGCAGGCAGATTTTTTATCATCTGAGCCACTGCACTCCACTGCACAATGAAAGTTAACACTTTCAGGATTGGGGTGGAGTGGGTTCAAGGTGCACAAGCAAGTTATTTGAACAGATGGCCAACTCCATATCACCACTTCCAGTGCACCAGTGCTTGTGACTATGGCTTCTTGGGAGGCTCCCTAAAACCAGCTGACTAAGAGAGAAAACCCTGGGCTGGTTTATGGATGGGTCAACTCAGCATGTTAGTGCAAGCTGGAAATGGATGGCTGTCACACAACACCTCCACTCAGAGGTGACTCTGAAAGACAGTGGGGAGGGAGAATCTTCCCAATGGGCAGATCTTTGGATGGTGCTTTTAGTCACCCACTTTATGTGGACAACAAAAAGGTCTCATGCAAGGAAATACAAATACTCACAGGCAGTGACAAAAGGCTGATGCCCAGGAACTAGAAGGAACAGGATGAAAAGATCAGAGACAGGAAGATCTGAGAAGAGTTGGACAGGAAGGACTTAGTGACTCAACAACAACAACAACGTTCTTGAAAAGGAGGTTAGTTTGTGGATGTTATTATTAATTATTCTAATTATTGTCATATGGTATGCTAGGAAAAGGAAAAAAAACAGGAAAAAATAGTCATACCTAGGAAACAGATAGAGGACTCAAATATCATGAACTGCGTTAGGGCAACCTTAGTGTAGCAGCATTAATATTTCCTAGCCCTTCCTTCTTTTCCTTCATTTTAGCCATTAGATTGGGGGTGCACACAAAATTAAAATTAATTCCCTACCTACAAGGAACTCACATGTAAACACAATGAAACATGGTAACGTTTAATAGTGGCAGTCAGCGAAAGGAAAGTCCCTTCTTCTAACGCATGTGAGCCTCGGCTGCAGCACAGTTTTCCCACTCAGGACTGTTTGAGCACATCTTGAAACCCATAGCACAGTTTGGGGCTATCATCACCCCTTCCTGGAATGGCTCTCACATTATCTCTGATGAAACTCTGCCCCTCTCCTCTCCAAAGGTGGGTGTTTCAAGTAAGGACATAATGAGAGGATGGATTTAAAATATCTGATAATAGAAAGTTAGAGGGAGAGATGGCAGTTTAGGCTCATTCTTAGATTAGTCTCTAATTTTATATTGCAGTTTTTGCTGGTGTCTTTTTTGATGAAATATAGTTCAACAAAATAAATGAAAGTGAAGTCATTCAGTTGTGTCCGACTCTTTGCAACCCCATGGACAGTAGCCTGCACCAGGCTCTTCTGTCCATGGGATTTTCTAGGCAAGAGTATTGGAGTGGGTCGCCATTTCCTTCTCCAGGGAATCTTCCCGACCCAGGGATGGAACCCGGGTCTCCAGCATTGTATACAGACATCTGAGCCACCAGGGAAGTCAAATCTTTATTAAGTTTTCAGATAATGCCAGAGTGACACAGTAAGAAGTAAATTTCTTAGTGAAAAGACAGATTTCTCAGAATCTTTGGGCAGGTGGACTAGGCCCATAGGAAGCAGGTGGGAGAGAGGCAGTGAATGCCAATAAATCAAGCGTATGTATCTCTGCTCTATGAATTTATAAGAAAGCATTTATCTTCATGTCTAACAGGTGAATGTAATAAAGGAATATGTGCTGAGTTAAACAGTCCCACTTCCTACGTAGAAAGCATAGTCTCTTGGGCGATGATTATTTGTCCAACAGTGGAGAGGTAAACACACAGACATAAGAGGCAAGCAGAGGTTTCTCTCTCCCTTTCATTAGCTTTGGGTTTTGGAAAAGTTACTTAACCTATTTAACCCTGTTTTCACATCTGCAAAATGAGAAGAGTTATGAGTTGAATTGTGTCCTCCCAGAACTCACATGTGCAAGTGTTAGCCCCCAGTACTTCAGAATGGGATCTTGTTTGGGAATATAATTGTTGCAGATGTAGTAAATTAAGTTAAAATGAGGCCATACTGCAGTAGGGTGGGTCTCTAATCCAGTACAACCAGTAATCTTATTAAAAGGGGAAATATGGAAATAGAAACAAAGAAAGAATACAAAGGTAGAATACCATGTGAAGATGAAGGCAGAGATCAGAATGATGCTTATAAAAACCAAGGGACCAGCCCTGCCAACACCCTGATCTCGACCTCCAGAACCTTGAGACACTGAATTTTTCTTGTTGAAGCACCCAGTCTGGTTGTGTTGTTAAAGCACTCCTTACAAACGAATACATAGATTAAAATAGTTACAGCCCTAAAGAACTATAGTGAGATTATATGAGGTGATGCACAGGAAGTGTTTAATATGGTGATTGGCACATAGAAAGTACTTAAAAACTGGTTGCTATTGTTATTGTTTAGATTAATAGACTCAACCAACAACAAGTGTATCTTAATAGATGCAGGTTCATGGGTAGGGAAGATCCCCAGGAGGATGGCATGACAACCAACTCCAGTATTCTTGCCTGGAGAATCCCATGGACAGAGGAGCCTGGCAGGCAACGATCCATAGGGTTGCAAAGAGTCAGACATGATTAAAGCAATTTAGCATGCACACATGCACTGAGACAAGACGTACTCTGAAGTGGCCTCCCCAGTATCCACCCCATGTTCTTTTCAGATATCCATAAGAATATATATGGGAAACCTCTGGTGGCTCAGCAGTAAAGAATACACCTGCAAAGATCCCATGTGCTATGGAGCAACTAAGCCCACGCACCCTATTAAGCCTGGGTTCTAGAACCTGGGACCCAAACCTACCAAGCCCACGGGCTGCAACTACTGAAGCCCCTGCGCCCTAAAAGCCCACTGCTTGCAACAAGAGAAGTCACCACAATGAGAAGACCATGCACTTCAACTAGAGTGTCTCCCACTCGCCACAACTAGAGAAAAGCCAGCACAGTTACAAAGACCCAGCACAGCCAAAAATAAATATTAAAAAAACCAAGTTGAACAATATATGGATCATATGTGTTAAAATATACCAAACCTCCCCCTGACAACTACGTAATCCTTCCCTTCTCCCCATATATAGTCTGGAAGTATAGTCACTCAACTACTAACACTGATTAACCTTAGGGAATAAGAATGGGGATATGAGAAGAGGGGCAGTTTAGTTTTTCACTTGCTTAACTTTAAATACTTCTAATTTATTTAAAAGATAATGAGTATTCATTACATTTTTAAGTCTGAGAAATGCAAAAAGTGTTTTTTAAAAATAGTTGAGATCATATCTATTCCATGAGATCATATCTAGACTAAGTGCCTGCAATATTGAAGGAGAAAATGTATTTATATAACATGAGCTATGGCTCCCAAATGGTACGGGCTCTGTGCAGAGCTGTATTGAATAATCATGGTCCAGAATCCAGAAATTAAGAAGTGGTTCCAACTCTTGTTTGCACAGACTTAATGGGAGAGCCCGGTGGGCTGCCGTCTATGGGGTTGCACAGAGTAGGACACGACTGAAGCCACTTAGCAGCCACAGCAGCAGAAGATATTAATCCCTTCTCTACCATCCTGTAGCTCCTCTCTTGAGACGTCCTCATTCTAAACGTCTAAATCCTCCTTGGACTTCCCTGGTGGTTCAGAGGTTAAAGTGTCTGCCTCCAATGCGGGAGACCCAGGTTCAATCCCTGGGTCGGGAAGATCCCCTGGAGAAGGAAATGGCAACCCACTCCAGTATTCTTGCCTGGAGAATCCCATGGACGGAGAAGCCTGGTAGGCTACAGTCCACGGGGTCGCAAAAAGTCGGACACGACTGAGTGACTTCACTTCAAATCCTCCTCAGCCACAGGCCTATCCTCTCTTCTATCAGCCTTTCTCAGTTTTTTCTCTATCAATTGCTCACACTGCATTTTAAAAGATCCAAGAACCAGGCTGGTGAAGACTTTTCTTCATCTGGGGGCAGGGAAAAGGAGGGGAACAGCTTAGTCCATTCACATATTGTAAGCACTGATTTCTCCAAATTTAGAAATGTTCTTCTGTTATAATTGGTTTATGTACATCATAGTTTATCTCAAGTAGACTGTATTCAGAAAAAAAGAGGGTAGGGAGTTACTGCCGCTACTTTTATTCTTTACAGCACTTCTTTATTATTTGATCTGTTGACATAAAAAAGATAACTAGGGGAATCCTAGGCAAGTGTCCAAGGGCTGTGGTTGCGGGAGCGGTGGTCCGCAGTTTGTCAAAGCGTAGCTTGAGATGCTCATATCCAGGCTTACTTCCAAAGAGACTAATTATAGGCATTTCTTACAAGTCTTATGCCTTCTTTACAGGTCAGAATCTCCTTAGGAATGTTAAAGACTAAGAAGTGCACTGCCTCATACAATGAGGGTCTCATATATGCACCCTCATGTAATCCTGCGAGCTGTTTGAGATGGATGTCAATATTGAACTTGGAGCTAGAGAACCCTGTCAGTAATCACCTCACTTGTTTGGGCACAGGCTGGTTTCCTTATCTGAGAAGTGGGGATAGTCACACACATCTCACAGGAACTTACAGTGCACACTCCGACGTGTCCGAGTCTTTGCGACCCTTTGGACTGCAGCTCGCCAGACTCCTCTATCCCTGGAATTTCCCACAGAAGAACACTAGAATGGGTTTCCATTTCCTACGCTAAGGGATCATCCTGACCCGTGGATTGAACCGGCATCTCCTGAGTTGCAGGCGGATTCTTAACCCTGAGGCTTCGGGGAATAGCAGTTTAAAACCTTCGGTCTGGAGAAATCACCCAGGCTTGGTTCCTGCCCTGCTCATGAGGAATAGGCCGATTCAGTCCCTTTTTGCCTCCGAATGACATGAGGAAGGACAACTTCGGAGACGTTTCCTCAGAAAGGACAGGGCGATTAAAAACAGCTGAATAAGAGTGACCAGCAGCTACATCTTTTCTCTCCAGCAGATAATATTCCATAGTTCACTGCATGTGGAACCACAAGCTTTAACTTTGGGAAAACAATGAATTCTGAGCCCAGGCCTTCAGGCAAGTCAAATAAAAACTCGCAGTGGCTATGCCTGTGTGGAGGCCTGCGAGGCACGAGGGGATGGAGAAAGGTGAACGGTGCCGCTCTCCGACCCACAACCAGCTCGCCCTCCAGTACCTAACACAGCTCAGCGTTGCCGGCGCCATTTTGCTGGGTGGGCTGCGCAGGCTTTTGGCGCAAGGCCCGCGCGCCAAAGCAGGAGAGGACGTGGAAGGCTTGAAGGGAGGGGGGATCGCGCGCTTCCCGGGGAAGCACGCCTGCGCACGGGCCGCAGCTGCTGGGAGGGGTGGGGCCGAGGTACAAGTGCGCGTGCTCGGTGGGAGCCCGCGGAGTACCTGGAGGAGGTGGGGGGCGAGGTAGAAAGGAGTGAGGTTGAAGAGCGCTTGCGCGCGAGAGCGACCGGGAGGGGCGGGTGCACCGGAGCACGCGCGCGGAAACGAGACTTGAGGAACTCTCGCGAGATCTCCGGGGTGCTATATATGTACGCGGGGAGCCCGCGTCCTTTCCCTGGTGTGATTCCGTCCTGCGCGGCTGCTGCTTCGAATAGTAGTCGTTTAATTCCGTCCGGCTTCTCTCCCGCATAAGTGCGTGCCGCCAACCCATGGAGGATTCAATGGACATGGACATGAGCCCCTTGAGGCCCCAGAACTACCTTTTCGGTAACTGCTGGGGGGTTGGAGCGAGGCCGCGGAGGGCCTGGAGGCTTTGATGGGGGAGTGTAATCATGTTGAGGCCTGGGTTGGCGGAGAAAACCGAGCAGGCTGGAGGTCTGAGGGAGTCGGAAGCGAGCTGCCAGGATCCTCCAGCCTGAGGGATGAGGATCCAGGAGAGTCGAGCCGGCAGCGTGGGGAGAGGGTGGGAAGGAGGGGCGGCCTGAAGGCTGGAGCATGAGCGGTCGGGGCCAAGGGCCTGAAGTTACTTGGGAGCGACAGGTTGAGAGTTTGGCGTTAGCTGGGGCCCATGGTAGAACCCCGGCTAGTTATTCTTGGGGCTTTGTGAGTTGGTAGGCTTCTGATTCCGGGCGGGTCCCTGATGCTGATCTCCGGGTTGGTGCAGGAGGTTGTGTGGTTTCGGAGTGTGAGGCCTGAGCCTCCTTTCTGAACGAGAGGATGGATTGAGCATGGCGTGGTCATCGGGCCTCAGGGTCAGGACTGTAGGGCCAATACTCGGTCCCGTTGCCTCGGCGGGTTACGCGGGGAGGGGAGGTGCGGCCCGGCCAGGCTTGAAGAGGCCGAGACCGCTGGGAGCACGTGGTTGCCACGTGGTTGGGAGGAGGGGGTGTGGGCGCTACATCCGGGGCTTCTGGTGTCTTGTCACCCCCGAGCCTGGCGACTTAGGGCTTAACTGAGGCTGGTGGGCGGGAAATGTTAGGTGAAGTGGTTGGTAGCGCCAGGACTCTGGAGGTCTTTGTTCAGTGCTTAACATGTATGTTGGTAGTACTCGTCTAGAGAATCCTTTTTCTGATTTCACCGCGCCCACTTTACAGATATGGTACTGAACTTAGAAGCGGCTTAAGGAAAATTAGCCGACCCTTGCTTCCAGAACTATTGCATTACAAATGATTTGGGGCGGTAGAGGGAGACCAGCGAAGGCAGCCTTCTGTTAAACTTGTAAGGTTTTGGGGATTTCCCTCTCACGCACAGTGTACCATGCTAAGGGTCTTTCTTGATCTTTCAGTGTCACTAAACTTAATTGTTGAAGCCATTTCCTTGTGTCAGGCTTTAAGGCATCTCTTCCAGTAACTATTAGATGGTAATTAAATAGAACTATTTAAAATTTAATTCTGATGGTATTTCAAATAATTGCCTATTCATGAATGGTGGTAGTAACATGCACTATATACGTTAAGGCTTTTATTCTTAGCATTTTGAAAAACTAGCGTTTCGGATCTATTTCTATCAAAATTTTCATGTTAACTCTATTAGAAATATCCTTAACATATTTCCATGTTTTAACTTATGAGCAGAATTTAATGTGCATGATTTCTGACACCTCAAAAGTGGAATGTTGACCCCTGTAAGGAGTTTAGTTCTACATTGGTAGTTTTTCTGCTACAAATGCAAGCTGTTAATGTAGGTGTTTGTGTAACTCTTGCCACTTCTAAATTTGGTTGGCACTTTTTTTGGGGAATTTTGGTAGGTAATCAACTTTTTTAAATAGTGGGATTTTATCAACATTGTTAGGATGGGTTTCAATTCCAGCTTTACTCAATTTTTGATCCTATTTCTGAGACTATGTAATTGAGAATTAAACAGTATAGGGGGAAAGTGGAATTTATAATGCTCTGTATGGATGTTATTTGATGTTGATAAAGTGTTCAAGAATCCAGGGAGTGTGGTACCTTTTCCTTTTTGGTAGCTAGAACAGTAAAAATTCCTTTACAAGTTAACTCTTTAGTTACACACACTGATGTTTCAGTGTTATTTTTCTCCTTGTTACAGTTAGTTTTGTTTTTAATTTACAGGCTGTGAACTAAAGGCTGACAGAGATTATCACTTCAAGGTGGATAATGATGAAAATGAGCACCAGTTATCTTTAAGAACGGTACTTAAACTTTTCAAAATAAATTACATAACCTTTCTTGATTTCAGCCTCTTAGTATTACTTAAGTGTGGCTTATAATAGTGTTTTTCTGAGTAATTGTACATACTTGATTTTCTAAATGTGTGACAGGAAACGGCCTCTTTACCACTTGGCAATTGTAAAGTCCAGTCACACAGTTCAGCTTTCCTTATTTGTGTACTTCACTTCTTCAAGTTGGATTAAAAAGCCTTTTAAGAGAGTGATAGATACAGATATTACTTTGTTCCCCACAGACAGCCTATAGCCTACAACCTAACTTGTAAGTGTCTAATAAATGTTAGGTGACTTATACTTTGCATGCGTGATGACATAAACATCTGTGTTATCAAATGTGTTTTTCTGTGTTTAGATTTACTGAATCTTAGTCACATAAAACTTGAAGACAGCATTGTGCCCAAGTCAGTTTCTCTGGTCAGTGGTAATAATGAAAGGTTATAATTGTCTGCTTTTAAAAACAACTGGTTTGCGGGGCTTGTAGAAAGTTGAAGCACTGTTTTTGTCTTTACAGGTCAGTTTAGGGGCTGGAGCAAAGGATGAGTTGCACATTGTTGAAGCAGAGGCGATGAATTATGAAGGCAGTCCAATTAAAGTAACACTGGCAACTTTGAAAATGTCTGTGCAGCCAACGGTAAGGGCGCGTTAGTACTTTCAGTCTAATTTTGTCTGATTAGATTTTATTCCAATTCTGTCACATTAAGGTGGATATCATTTAGGTTACTCTTCTGTCACTGGGGTGACTGATAACTCTTGAACATGGTGGTAGTGCTTGTTTATGAAAAAACAGGCTCACTGATTTGTTCATTTGGCTGATGGGTTTGCTTGTGCAGAAACATTTTAAAGTTATGAACAGATTTCATACCAAACATGTAACCTTTAATTTTTTTCACAATATTTAGTGGTTTATAATTTCTTTTTAGGTTTCTCTTGGGGGCTTTGAAATTACACCACCTGTGGTCTTACGGTTGAAGTGTGGTTCAGGGCCTGTGCATATCAGTGGACAGCACTTAGTAGGTATGTTACACTGTTTATTCTTCTTAATGCAGTTGCCTTGTTCCCAATTTGGACTTTATTAAGTATGTTTAGTTCTGGTGCTCCTGTCTGTAACAGGTTCAGGTGGGAACCTAGTAATTTATAACTAGAAAAGCAGTGGTTTTTTTTTCTGAGTTCTTGCTGTTTTAGTAGTGGCTAATAAAGAAATTTATTTTAGCTGTGGAGGAAGATGCAGAGTCAGAAGAAGAAGAGGAGGAAGAGGTGAAACTCCTAAGTATATCTGGAAAGCGTTCTGCCCCTGGAAGTGGTAGCAAGGTTCCCCAGGTATGGATGTAATTTACTACACATACTGTATTCTTGCCTTTAGTTCAGTAGTTTGGATAAGCACTTATGAGTGTGTGTCCAATTATTTTTTAAAGAAAAAAGTAAAACTTGCTGCTGATGAAGATGAAGATGATGACGACGATGACGATGATGATGATGAAGAAGAGTAAGTAGTAAGCCCTTAGAAACTTGACGTAGTTGTATGGGAGTGGCTATGAAAACAGTTCATCAAAATCATCATGTGGGATTAAGTAACTGTTTTAGTTACACAAGAGGTAAATGGTCAGTGGTTGTCAGTAAGGATGAAGTATGTTAAAGGATGAAGTATGAAGCATTTCCTAAATATATCTGACTAGGTTCCTTTTTTTTCCTGGGGAGGATTTAGTGGATGCGTTACTGTATGCTAAGTCTGCTGTATTTTATTACTGTACAGTAATAAATGGATTAGGCCTAAAAAGGATCTGAATAGCTCAGCTGTATACATTTTATAAGTTGTCACATGATGATTTTTTTCCCCAAAAAGGATTTTGGCCCATGGTTGTCTGGTCCTTAGGAGAGAATTAGATTCTAAAAGGGAGTAGGGTTTTATTGGAGAGTTAAATGACTGTAAATGATATGTTTATTAGCTAGTTTGGACTATGGTAAAGTTACAAACATGCTATGGAATAAAATGCTAGTCATAATTAGTCTTTCCTATATGTGTATGTGTGTTAGTCGCTCAGTCGTGCCTGACTCTTTGTGACTCCATGGACTGCAATCCACCAGGTTCCTCTGTCCAAGAGATTTTCCAGGCAAGGATAGTGGAGTGGGTTGCCATTTCCTTATCCAGGGGATCTTCCCAACCCGGGGATCGAACCCGGGTCTCCTGCATTGCAGGCAGATTCTTCACCGACTGAGCCACCAGGGAAGCCCTATATGTAGCAGTATAAAAATTTGTTAGTATTGAATGTTTAATTGCTTGTCAGCTTTGTTCTTGAGTTCTCATGTTGGTCCATATATACTGAAACCAACTGAAACTGGAATCTAAGACTCTGAGAGAATGTGTACTAATGAAAAATAAAATCTGCAAATCAGATTTTCAGTAACCTCAACCAGCCAAGCTGGTAGTTATTTAAAAAGGTCTTTGAGCATGATAATGAAAGCAGAAAATAGCAGAGTTGAATGCTTAAAATTCTAAGTTACCTGCATAACTTTCAAGACTTTCTATCTTTAAAAGGGATCATTCCTGATGTAACTACAATGTAAATAGTTGGTGTTCTTGTCTTCCATGTCTCCTTTAAGTTTTCTTCAATTAGTTGATGAGGGTGGAATGAATAGTGTAGATGGTAAGCAGGTCCAAATCAGGAAGATTTATGGTAAAAGGGGAAAGTGTATCGTCAGATGTATGAGTTAAGTAGAGGCAGTTAATAGATCCATTGAGGGTACCAAGTTTTAGATCCTGTTGGTTAGGAGATAATGATCAGTGGGTCCTGTTTGGGGTGGAAAGGGTATGGGTGCGGTTGGTTGACTTGCTGTTGATGTAAGCAAGAAAAGCTGAAGACCATTTAGTACATTAAAAATTTAATATGGCCAACACAACACTGTTAACTGTGTTCCCGTATAAAAAGTTTAAAAGTCACAGTTTCCAAAGGCAGCCTTGTAGAGGATTGTTACCCAGTGGCCCAGGGGACTGATGGGCGGCATCGCAGGACAGTTTCTGGGGGCCTGGGAGGTGTTCGGCGCGCAAGCTTGGCTGCCCGGGGGCCCTGTTGGGCAAGAGTGGCCGTTCTCCAAATGGCCCGCGCTTAGGGCTGGGTCCTGATGCTCCTTGGGCTGTACTTCCTTCCAAGGTGTAGGTTTTCCCACAGGAGCCGGGTCAAGTGAGGGGGTAGTGGAGACTGTTCTGGTTCTACATTGAGGTGGCAATGGGCAAAGTGGGGTTATCTAGAAAGAACACCCTCTCCACCTGTTTTATTAGGCGATATTCTGATGAAGTGAAACTGCTTACAGTACTGGTAGTGGTTGTATACAAATCATGGTCATCTTTTCATCATTGGGTAGCACGTGTAGTTTTTGGGTGCTAGGGCCAAAATTGATAAAAATCACTGATAAAAGTCACTTAAAAGATGTTATATGCTTTTAGTGTAAATTATATGGTACTTGATGCAGTTAACACAGCAGATGTTTTTCTCTGGTATTGGAAAAGAGGTGTTTCTTTGGTTGAACATAGATAAAGTTGTCTTATTTTTGAGACTATATAATACTCAGTTTGTGAGGTAATTAAAATTTCAAGCAATTCCACTGTTTCCTGTTTCAGACTTGTGGGCTTCTCTAATAATTGGATTCCACTCCCCACCCCAGCCCCCCAGTTTGCACATTTAGAGTGTACAGTTCTGTAGTTGATGGTATATGCCCAGTTGGGCAGCCAATTTCAGAACATTCATCACCTCAAAAGAAACCAAGGTATAACCCCTCATTTTCTCCAGCTCTAGTCAACCACTAATACACTCTTAGATTTGTCTGTTTTGGATATTTCTATAAATGGAGTCATCATATGTGCCCTTTTCTGCTGGTTGGTTTCACTTGGCCTCAATATTTTTAAGATTCACCTTTGTAGCATGTGCCAATACTTGTTTTATATTATTGAGTTATAAGAACTTTTTTATGTTTTGGAAACAAATCCCTTAGAATTTACAAATGTTTTCTCCCATCCCTTGTGTTGTCTTCTCCGTGTGACAGTCCTTTACAGAAAAGTTTTTTACTTTCATAAAGTCCAGTTAATTTTATTATTTGTGTTTTTGGTGTCAAACCTAAGAAACCATTCCAGTTTTATAGTTTTAGCTCATTTTCGATCTTTTATCCATTTTGAATTTTGTATGTACTGTGTTTTGTATGTACTGTGAGGCAGGAGCCGGGTACTGTGAATACCCAGTAGTCCTAGCACCATTTGTGGAAGATCTTTGCCCATTGACTGGTCTTTCCCCCCTTTTTGAAAATAGTTACTATGCTTACATAGTTTTTGTTTCTGGACCCTTCAGTTCCATCTGTCCTACCATTAGTAAAACATTCTGATTTCTGTTGCTTTGTAGTTTTTATGCACCTGTTTGTAACTACTTAACATGAATGCTTCAACATTGCTCTTTCTCAGGTTCATTTTGGCTTCCTTGAGCTTCAGTGTGAGTTTTAAGATCAGTTTCTATGGAGAAGCCACCTAGGATTCTTCTAGGGATTGTGTTAAATCTGTAAATTAATTTGGGGAGTTGCCATCTTAGTATTTACTAGTCCATGAATGTGGGATGTTGCTATTTTAATTTCTTTAACCCTATTTTCATTTTCAAAAATCTATTTTCAGTTGTAAAAAATAACACTGTACCATCTTAACTATTTTAAGTGTGCAGTTTAGTAGTTTTAATCATAATGAAATTTTGTTTAACAGGTCAGGCTCATCTAGTAATACTGAATAAAAAGTCCCCATTTCCACCTTTGCTCTGGCAGCCACCCCATCTTCTGGTCTCTGTAGAGTGACTGCTTTAGGGAACCCTCAGATAAGTGGGACCGACAGTGTGTCTCGACTGTCTCACTAGTGTAATGTCCGTAAGGTTCATCCATATGCTGCATTTGACAGGATTTCCCTTAAGGATTGTGCTTTCAGTTCTTTTGTCGATCCCCAAAAGTTTGATTTGCTTTGATTGACTAAACTTACAGGTTCATCCACTTTCTAGATAAGCTTTCTAGATTTGTTGAGTACGTTGAATAAGTAATAAGCACTTACTTCATTTGTAGTGATGATGATGATGATTTTGATGAGGAAGTTGAAGAAAAAGCTCCAGTAAAGAAAGTAAGTAAGATACAATAATTTAAGATTGTTGGAAATAGTAACAAAAGGTGGGGATTTTTTGATGCCATTGCTTGTTTGATGGTTATCAACAGTTGTCATAGAAGATGCTGATCTCCTACTTAAAATTGCTCTTGAGTAGGGCTATTTTGGAAACATTCCTAATAGTGAAGAGTTAACTTGTTCTCTTTGTGTAGTAGTAGCCTTCTCCCCATTAGCCCTTTTGTGAAAATGATTATTTTATCTTAACCTGACTGCTGCTTTTACATGGTTTGGGGCAGTTTAATTTGCAGTAAGTCTGTCTGTAGGGAGGAGCATTGATTAAGATTAATGTGATGAATTTAATTAATTGCAGTCTGTACGAGATACTCCAGCCAAAAATGCACAAAAATCAAACCAAAATGGAAAAGACTCAAAACCGTCAACACCAAGATCAAAAGTAAGTGGTAAAAGACATACTGATGCGAGCTTCACTGAAGTGGTTAGGTTCTCCTGCTCTCATAAAATTTGGTAGGTCTTTGGAGAATGACTTCAGGGTGTCAAAAGAGCTAAAATGTGCTTATTTTATTGGCATTCATCCTATACTGGACAGTTGACCCTGGAACAATTTTAAACTGCATGGGCCCATTCATCACGGGTTTAAGTGGTAAACACTATGGTACTGCACATCCATGGTTGGCTCAGTCTGGATGCAGAGGGATTACAGATGTGGAGGGCTGACAGTAAGTTAGTAATACGCATATTATGACCATGGTGAGTGCTGGGGTCATCTGTTGATATTCACTGGTCAGCTGTATATTGCAGCTGGCTTTCTCATAAGGGAGAAAGCCAACAAAGGTTTCTGTGATATTGTGTTATTTAAGGGTTCTTCCTCATATATAAAAAGTATATTTATCACATAAGGCAGTTTCTCACAGCTGGCTGCCTATTGGGAGATTTTCTCTTAAGTTCTGTGAAATGGGCCCCAGGCATAAAACTGTAATACCTTTGATTCATTCTTGGGTACTTTCTAGGTACCTTTTCCTTTCGTAAGGAATAATTTAAGGGCAAAAATAATTGTTCAGATGAATTAATTTATATTGGTAACTCAACTCTGGTGTATACACATTTGTTTTTATAGTAAAGGATTTAAGAATTTTATTTATTGAGAAAATCCAGATACTGTGTTGAAATTTACTTTTTCTTCCAGGGTCAAGAATCCTTCAAAAAACAGGAAAAAACACCTAAAACACCGAAAGGACCTAGCTCTGTAGAAGACATTAAAGCAAAAATGCAAGCAAGTATAGAAAAAGTGAGTAAAATAATATTCTTTAAACTTTCTGAGGATTGGAACAGGACTGTTTCTCATTTTTTATCCTAATATACCTGCCCTTTTGTGGTGTGAAATTTTCTCAAAAATGGCTTACTAGTTTATAATCTCTGGTGATTTTTTTTTTTTGGTATATTTGAATTTACATGTGCTTTATTTTCCATCATAAAAGGAATACAAGTAAGTTGATTTTAAGATATATTCTGACTTTAGATGTTAAGTTAGACTATTTCCCATTGCCTGTTCTGTTCATAAGATGCCACAGTACCAGCAGAGGGCGTATGAGTCTTCTAAAATTGCAAACAGCTGGAAATGTAGTCTGGCTGTTACAGTTTAAAAAAATTACTCACTTTTGACTAGTCAGAAACATTCTTCAACAAATGAATTATTTCTGTTTGCCTTTTGCACCAAGGTGTCACCAGTCAGTACATGTGATACTTGAACATTTGAATGACAAAATGTTTACATTTAGTTATCTTTTGTCTTAAATAGTGGCAACCTGGGAGAAAAAGATTAGCTTTTGTCCTGCTTGCTTGATTTGGAGTTGGGCGAATCTACATTTCATGGACTTTAGTGAACTCTGGAGTATGGCATAATTGACTTAAATGCCTTGAAACATATTTGAGAGGAACCTTTAAAATTCTGTGAATAATATTAATATTCTTAGACCTCAATTATTGAAAATAAATGTAGAATTGAGAGGAAAAGTCAATGACTCCTTTTCCCTTGTTTGCTCTATGCCTTCTAGGTTCCGCAAGGCTTCGGTAGATATCCTTTCCTTATGCAATTATGAGTCAGTTGGAAAACTAACATTTTAGAGCCAGAATGTATTTCTTGATTTGTTTCAGTACTGCTGTAAACCTTGTAGCCGTCCTGGTATCATTGCTGTGCTTTTATCCCTTGCATACAGTGCTTGACTGACAATTTAGCTATCCTCCCCCTCAATTTTAATATGGTCCTATCTCCTTGGTTTAATTGCAGGCACATTGAACAGCCCTGGGCACTACTGGTAAATTAAGCCCAAAGATGGGGAGAGGAAAAGGAGAGACACAAATAGTCCAAACTGAGTATCACCAGCAATCCAGACTGAAGTCTTCTATTTTAATCTCAATCCCCTTTCCTGATTGGCCACCCACCCACACCCCTTCCAGGCTGGAAGCAATCAATTGATCTCCTAAAACACTTTGCCTACTGTGATTCAATGAACCTTATACTTTGCTTTCTATTTGTACAATTGCCTCACCTCTGACCATGTATTTCCCTAGCTGCTCAATAAATATTTGAATCAAATAACAGATGTGGCAGTAATTTAAAAGTGTAAATTAAAGTGAGGTTTATTTTCTAGGTGATAAGGCAGTTAAGAATTCACCACACCTGAAACTCCTTCCTCTTTCTTAAATGCATAGAAGATTCAGGTTAACAATTTTTGTCACTTGTGTATATGATACTCAAAGGGGCTATCTGTTTTTTAGAGTGGCTGGAGTGGGTGGGCAGAAGTCAGAAACTTACTTGGTATGGAAGACCTAGGTCCTGATATGCTCTGCAAATGTCTTTCTAGGCTTTTTTTTAAAAGGATTTATTCAGTATTAAAAGATTTGAAAGGACAAGGAATGATCACAGATAATCCCATGTAATAAATAGCATGCAGATCTTTGAGCAATTTCATAATGATCTCCCTCAAAAAATGCTTCTATACTTAGCCTTAATGCTTTTGTCTCCATAGGGTGGTTCCCTTCCCAAAGTGGAAGCCAAGTTTATCAATTATGTGAAGAATTGTTTCCGGATGACTGACCAGGAGGTAACTGAGCTTTTCTGGAGACATGACCAAATCCAGAATTTTTATTGTGATTTATTATGGTTGTTTAGTCTCTTTAGGTATTGGCTTCTTTTAAAAGGTTCCTAACCACAGACAATACTTCAGATTAAATACATGGAAACTCTTAAGAATTTAGTTGGCAAAAACTGAGAAGATAACTTTTTTAGTACATTTTTCCCAGCTTTTATATAGTTGGTAAATTATTTCTTGGTTACTGAACTCAGTTTGCTTTTGGTACTATGTTGGCTAAGGAAATGAGCTGTGGTTTTCCTTGCTGCTCCATTTGGCTCCTTGGGGCAGTCTGGTCTTTTTGCTTTCTTAAGAGTTGGCAGAGATGATTTTCTTCATAGATGTTATGGGAAGTACATGTTGCTGAAATAGACCTAAGTGTAAAATCTGGAAGCAGGAAGCCAAATTGTACTCAATATATTGATTTAGATTTTGTATTTCTTAATATGAAGGTATTTTGTCAGTAAAAGAAAAATCGTGCATTTATTTTTACTGTCTTCTAGTTGACGACTCAGGTTGTAAAGGAAAATGTAAAAGCTGTTAGACAAGATTGCTAGGCATTATGTACATACAGGACATGGTCTGTTGTTTTTGTCAGGACTCCCTAAATCTCCTGTGTTCAGCTTTCTTCAGTAAATTAAGAAATTTGTTATTCAAGCCCTTTTTCTGCCACAGTATTAGTACTTTAATCACTTTAACGGCAACACTTTTTCTCGGGTTTGAAAGCCTTTCAGTGATTTAATATTCTCTATGTGAGTTCAGCCTTCATTGCCATGGCCTTGAGTGATCAGATTGAACCTTTTTGATTCTTTTGGTGCTATTCTGTCTTTATGTATGTTTGAATTCAAGAATGCCAGTGTATATTCTGTGAATTTTCTGAATAGCGGACATTTTAGTAAAAATAAAAGCCCTTTTAAAATGGTGTAGTAGATAATTATTAATTCAGTGTTGAAAATCATGGCAAGTGAGATATATAAATTATCATCTGTAACTGGTAAGCATAAGAAATACATAATTTGAGCTAATACCAAAGGAAGTGGTAAAATAGAATTTTTGATGAAGAAAAATTCACACGATGATAAAAGTTGAAATTGCAAAGGCCTTCCAAATAGTATAGTACCAGTCTTGTAGCTGAAATGACTGAACTCACTGCTATCAGAAGTATTTTCTGACTTCAAAACTGAAAGCATATTTTGAAGTACCAAGATGAAATTCCTGTAATAATGAAAAATATGATAACTCACTTCCCTATTAATGGAAATTACCAAAACACTGAATGCATCACATTTTTATTGCATAGTTGCAGATATGAATAATCACAATGTATAAAATACCTTCCCATTGCTTGTGCAGTTTTTCTTTAGAGTTGCTTGTGAGAATTAGGCTAATAAAATCTAGATGGGACCTGAGAAATAGCAACCTTTTGCAGAAATTCTTGAATTTAAAGAGTTAAGAAAATGTGCTACCTTTTGAGGAAATAACTGCAGATAAAAGTTTTGCTGAATGTTTGTATAAAGGTGCAAACAATGTTTGGTCAAAGTTAAAGCATGAATTACTCCAAAGTCAGTATTCTCTATTCTCCAAAGTCAAGGAATATCTGATAACTTTTTGACTTCTTCAAATACTATGAAATAGTTCGATATTTGTATTTAACTTAATGATTAGAGAAAGACATGATACTCAGTTCCTGTTGATTGAACACTGCAATATTATTAGTTTTCAGGAATGGAAAGACAAGTCATGGAAGATGGTTTTATGTGTTTAAACTGGAAGAGCTTGTCTGAGTAACTAATAAGGCAGAGCATATTATATATACTGCCTCATATGTCTACTCATTAATAAAATAATTTGGATGTGACCACTCTAGAAACTTAAAATGTACCAAGATACAAGCCTAACTAAGGAATTTATAAGCAAATTCTGTAAAACAAGGAACTATTAAGATATCATGGAGATATAATTAGAGATAAAGAAGGATATAACTGGTATATTTATATAGTTTATTTCAGATAAATGTAATTTTTTAGTATATGTCCCATGTACAGGTGCATGTTTTTCTCTGAATTTGGCCCTAAAGCAGGTGGCATTGAGGCAACATTGACCAAACTAGTTTTGATTTCCTTAGCTAAATGTCTAAGCTGTTAAGTGTATATTAGTATGAAAGTGACTTTGCGTACAAGAATCCTACAGTTATGTAAATATATGATCATTGAATTTATGTTCAAATTGAAGTATTTGAAATTAAATTATGTTTCCTTGAAATCAGTTATTAATTAACTAACTAGAGTGAACCTTTTTGGTGGTGGAATGAAAAATAGCTATTTTGAATTGTACAGAGACGTGGTTTAATTTATTGGTGTCTATGAAGTGTTGTGGTTTTTCAACCACATTTCTTTTTTTTTTTTCCAGGCTATTCAAGATCTCTGGCAGTGGAGGAAGTCTCTTTAAGAAAATAGTTTAAACAGTTTGTTAAAAATTTTCCGTCTTATTTCATTTCTGTAACAGTTGATATCTGGCTGTCCTTTTTATAATGCAGAGTGAGAACTTTCCCTACCGTGTCTGATAAATGTTGTCCACGTTCCATTGCCAAGAATGTGTTGTCCAAAATGCCTGTTTAGTTTTTAAAGATGGAACTCCACCCTTTGCTTGGTTTTAAGTATGTATGGAATGTTATGATAGGAATAGTAGTAGTGGTGGTCAGACAGATGGGAATGGTGGGGAACAAATATACATGTGAAATAAACTCAGTATTTTAATAAAGTAGCCCTGTTTCTCTTTCTATTATCCTCTTTATACCTTGTCAAAGAAATATATTTACATAATCAAATGTTCCTCAGACCTTCCTACCACTCCACCTAGCCTTTCACTCCCAAAGAAAATCTGGCATGTTAAATAACCTGCAGCAGCCTTTCTCAGCCTGGCTTCTCTGTGTGAACCGGAACAGAAAATGCTTTCTGGACTATCTTTTCAGTACATAACATATTTGAGATTCTTGGAGGGGGGATAATTTATTGCATGCAGTGGTTACTTTAGAACATTTGGGGACTAATCCTTAGAACTCCTTTAACTGTCTTAGCAAGATTCAATTGCATGACAGGGCAAGATTCCTCTGCTACTTGTTGTGTACCCTCCAATAGTTTCTAAGATTGCTTTATTGATGCTGTTCTGGAGTTTTATGTCCTGCAGTCTTCTGGACCCTGGGTGGACTGTGGGTCTAGTCTTGAGAGTCTCAGGTGTTTTCTTGGGAGATTTAAGCCTCCTGTTAAACTCCCATGCATTCTTAGGCCTGTGTGATTCTTTGTTTATCCTCATTCCTTTTTGTTTAAACTTGGAGAGAGACTTTTAGTCTTCAAATTTGTGTTGGTTTTCTTTTCTTACTTTCCAGATGTTCTTCCTTGGTTCTTGGGATGTAGTATCTAGAGTCTGAAAAAGACCTTTCTTATCCATGCATTGTTTACTCATTACCCTGCTCACTCCCAGCCTATTAATTTTATATTTTATTATTGATAAGAAGGGTGGTACTTGATGACTGGGTTCTAGTTCCAGATTATTTTGATGGAGGTCTGAAGATACTAGCTTTTCCATCTCTGGGGTAGTTTTCCATCTCTGGGGTAGATTAATTTTGCAGGGTGGGGAAAAATACTGAGTACTGTCTTGTCTAATCTGTTTCCAATTGTTAGGTTTCTCTTGTAGTCATTTACTTTGTGATTTTCTTCATCAATTATTCAATTATATCTGAATAACTGTGTCTGCCCTGTAGCTCCTCTTTGTCTTTGTTTTAATGGAGGCATACTAGGAGATGGTAAATAAATGTTCAGTGTTCTTTATTGAAATCACATTGATTTTAAAAGATGTTTATGTACTTCAGATTTAAAAGATGATCTGCTTCAAATTGATAGTAAAATCCCAAATCACTTAGCCATCCTACACTGAAAAATTGCTGGCGTTCAAATAATGCAACTGCATTAAAGTTAAGTCATTCCTTCCCTAGGTAGTGTTTTTTTATTACTGTTTGTGATGTAGGAGTGTTAGGTAATTACTAGTATTAGTTATTTAACATGTTCAGAAGTAGAGGTATGCTTGCTGATAGTAATGTCTGAAATTTGTATTGAGTTGTGTTGTGTGGAGGTTAAACATTTGGTTTACCTGATAGGCACTTCTGTGTGGCAGGGAACCTAAAAGAACTTCCCGCCATTCTGAGGGAAAGCAGTTGGCCTTACTGATTGTTCTGTTCTTAGCTTATTAAACACAGCTAATCAGATCTAGAGGGCTGCTTTTTTTTTGAAAGGACGGGAATTGAAGATTCCCTGTGCCTCAGAAGTCTCTGATAGTGCTAGCTATTAGTTGTCAGCCAATTAAACATGATAGTAATCTGGAAGTTAAATTACTACTACTCCCAGACTTAGGAAATCTCTGACTTCCCTTTGTTCTGTATAAACTACTCAGTGACATTGGCCATAAATCATTATTGGTATAAATGCTAAAAATAGGTAGGTATTCCGTTCCGTCCAGTCACTCAGTCGTGTCCAGCTCTTTGCGACCCCATGAATTGGAGCACGCCAGGCCTCCCTGTCCATCACCAACTCACGGAGTTCACTCAGACTCAGGTCCATTGAGTCCTTGATGCCATCCAGCCATCTCATCCTTGGTCATCCCCTTCTCCCCTGCCCCCAATCTCTCCCAGCATCAGGGTCTTTTCCAATGAGTCAACTCTTCATGTGAGGTGGCCAAAGTACTAGAGCTTCAGTTTTAGCATCATTCCTTCAAAGAAATCCCAGGGTTGATCTCCTTGCAGTCCAAGGGACTCTCAAGAGTCTTTTCCAACACCACAGTTCAAAAGCATCAATTTTTCTGCGCTCAGCCTTCTTCACAGTCCAATTCTCACATCCATACATGACCACAGGAAAAACCATAGCCTTGACTAGACGGACCTTAGTGAGCAAAGTAATGTCTCTGCTTTTGAATATACTATCTAGGTTGGTCATAACTTTTCTTCCAAGGAGTAAGCGTCTTTTAATTTCATGGCTGCAGTCACCATCTGCAGTGATTTTGGAGCCCCAAAAAATAGTCTGACACTGTTTCTACTGTTTCCGCATCTCCCATGAAGTGATGGGGCCAGATGCCATGATCTTCGTTTTCTGAATGTTGAGCTTTAAGCCAACTTTTTCACTCTCTTTCACTTTGAACAAGAGGCTTTTTAGCTCCTCTTCACTTTCTGCCATAAGGGTGGTGTCATCTGCATATCTGAGGTTATTGAGATTTCTCCCGGCAATCTTGATTCCAGCTTGTGTTTCTTCCAATCCAGTGTTTCTCATGATGTACTCTGCATAGAAGTTAAATAAGCAGGGTGACAATATACAGCCTTGACGTACTCCTTTTCCTATTTGGAACCAGTCTGTTGTTCCACGTCCAGTTCTCACTGTTGCTTCCTGACCTGCATACAGATTTCTCAAGAGGCAGGTCAGGTGGTCTGGTATTCCCATCTCTTGAAGAATTTTCCACAGTTTACTGTGATCCACACAGTCAAAGGCTTTGGCATAGTCAATAAAGCAGAAATAGATGTTTTTCTGGAAATCTTTTGCTTTTTCCATGTTCCAGCGGATGTTGGCAACTATACTAGGTAGGTATAGTTAACGGAAATCCTATGGACAGGAGTTTGGTGGGCTCCTTTGTCCATGCGGTCGCAGAGTCAGACACAGCTGAGTACGTGCAACCAACTATAGAAAACTTAATTTTTTTACTTTTAAATCTCTACTGCCTCTACCTAATTTTGAAAAACATTTAATGTTTCATTTACCAATTTTGAGAATGATGGTTGATGTCTTAGTATACCTGAAAGTAACAAGTGTTCTGAGTTCAAATTTTTTGTAACTTGAGTATTTTTTCAAAACTAAACATTTTTTGTTGAAATTTGGTTGATTTAGAATGTTGTGTTACTCTGCTGTACAGCAGAATGATTCAGTTTACACAAATATAGACAATTCTTTTTAAAAACGTTTTCCATTATGATTAATCCCAGGAATATACTGAATATAGGACCTGTTGTTTATACATTCTGTGTGTAATATTTTGCATTTTCTAACACCA
The DNA here is from genome assembly GCA_006408695.1 of Aepyceros melampus. Taxonomy (NCBI): domain Eukaryota; kingdom Metazoa; phylum Chordata; class Mammalia; order Artiodactyla; family Bovidae; genus Aepyceros; species Aepyceros melampus. The sequence goes on from SJXQ01002176.1 coordinate 176,245, forward strand.
AATTCCTAGTCTATCCCTCCCCTACCTGCCTTCCATTTGGCAGCCACGTCTGTTCTGCTTCTGTTTCACAGATAGGATCATTTGTGCTGTATTTTAGATTCCACATAGAAGTGCTACATGGCATTTATCTTTCTCTCTCTTGACTTGGTATGGTAATCTGTAGTTGGGTCCATGTTGGTGCAAATGGTATTATTTCATTCTTTTTTTAAAATGGCTGAGTAATGCTCCATTCTCTCCTCACCCTCTCCAATGTTCATAGACTAATGATGTCTACTGAATTCAGGTTTAAATACATTTCTTTATCGCAGAACTTTATCTCTTCCACAGAGCTTTGGTTCCTTAAAAGTGGCATTTAGAGATCACAGCCTGGGTGGGAGTTGATGGTTCATTAATGCTGAGCTGATATTGTTTAGCAGACGGATGATCAGATCAGACCCTTTGCAAAAAGAACATTTGTGAGTATTAGGAGGGCAAAGATAACACTCGTCTGCAGGAAGCTTCTCTTTTTGATACCTTTTCATTTTTATATCTTTAGGTCATGGGTGAGAACTCTACAGAGTCACTTCAAACCTGAACCAGAGGACAAAATAGGTTAATAAGGGAGGTTCTTCAAGAGCTGTCCAAATTACTGGATCATGCATATGATGGTAAAATGAGGTTTACAGTCCTGTGTAAAACTTAGTTAATGGGGAGGGGATTGTGTATACATTGTCAGGATAGGGTGTTTTTGTTTGAAATTATCTAAGAAAAGGTTGAGAGTCACAAAATTAAAGGTTAGTGGTCTGGGCTGTGGAGATACAGGGTTAAAGTTACTGCAGAAAATCTAAGGCTACCTTCTAGCCAGATCTTAACAAAAGAACCAGTTGCTCCCTGACTCATGAACTTGGCAGTAGACATCCCATTTTAATGCTGTGAAAGTTCCAAGAGCTGATCTAGAGAAAATTTTACAGCTGCCTCTGTGCTAAGGGTCTACTTTTCTCATTGAGCTGCTTGATCCTCTTGAAGACTTGAGGCTGTGTTTGTCCTATTTTCTTAGGCTAACAGTTCTCTCATCTTTGTCTCCAAAATATATTCTATGGACTCCCTGAATTTTTTGATTCTTAGGTTTGGAAAGGTGGAAAAGGAATACTCTGTCCCAAAGCATCTAAATGCTTAGGATTAATCAGCAGGCAGAACACTTTACTGCCCTCCAGGGGTTCCTTTCCATTGGGCAAGCAGCCTGCACACATTCTCAGCTACCCTTGAGACAACCAGTGAAGTTTTGCTGATGAGATCTGCTCAGAAAATTGCAAACTTGCTAGCTTAGAGCTGGGAATTTGAATGTACGTGTGTCCAACTCCCAATACCAAATTAGCACAGGGCCACCTGGTCTCAGCCACCATAGCTGGACTAGTAACAGCGCTTTCATTGGCCTCCTTGAGGCCGTTGTCATTATGATGTATCCGTGCTGCATTAAGCTTGTTAAAAACAGGTTGGACTTCGGCCCTTACTTACCAAGCCTTTGTTAAATTGACAAATGGGTACATCCACATTGAGTACTGAAAGTGTTAGTCACTTAGTTGTGTCCAACTCTTTGCAACTGTCCATTTAATTCTCCAGGCAAGAAATTGGAGTGGGATGCCATTTTCTTCTCCAGGGGATCTTACTGACCCAGGGATTGAACCCTGGTCTGCATTATAGGCAGATTCTTTACCAATCTGAGCCACCAGGGAAGCTACTGAGTACTAGTTGGCAATAAAAAGGACAACAGTGATAACAGCAACCAGATGGGACTTGCCAGGTAGTTCAGAGGGTAAAATTGCTTTCCAGTGCAGAGAGTGTGGGTTTGATGACTGGTCAGGGAACTGGGTACCACAGCTGCAATGTGCAGCCGAACAAGACAGGAGTGAGGGTGAATCTCAAACGCTGAGCAAAAGAAGCCAGACATGGAAGAGCAGGCGCTGTGTGGATGCATTTATGTGAAACGAATCTAGTGCCAGCAGATGAATGGTAACTTGAGACTAGGGATGGGTGTGGGGAGATTGCTCAAGAAAGGTGTTCCAGTTCAGTTCAGTCGCTCAGTCGTGTCGGACTCTGTGACCCCATGAATCGCAGGCACGCAAGGCCTCCCTGTCCATCACCTCGCGGAGTTCACTCAGACTCAGGTCCATCGAGTCAGTGATGCCATCCAGCCATCTCATCCTCTGTCGTCCCCTTCTCCTGCCCTCAATCCCTCCCAGCATCAGAGTCTTTTCCAATGAGTCAACTCTTCGCATGAGGTGGCCAAAGTGCTAGAGTTTCAGCTTCAGCATCATTCCCTTCAAAGAAATCCCAGGACTGATCTCCTTCAGAATGGACTGATTGGATCTCCTTGCAGTCCAAGGAACTCTCAAGAGTCTTCTCCAACACCACAGTTCAAAAGCATCAATTCTTCGGCGCTCAGCCTTCTTCACAGTCCAGCTCTCACATCCATGCATGACCACTGGAAAACCATAGCCTTGACTAGATGGACCTTTGTTGGCAAAGTAATGTCTCTGCTTTTGAATATGCTATCTAGGTTGGTCATAACTTTTCTTCCAAGGAGTAAGTGTCTTTTAATTTCATGGCTGCAGTCACCATCTGCAGTGATTTTGGAGCCCCCCAAAATAAAGTCTGATACTGTTTCCCCATCTACTTCCCGTGAAGTGATGGGACCAGATGCCATAATCTTCATTTTCTGAATGTTGAGCTTTAAGCCAACTTTTTCACTCTTCACTTTCACTTTCATCAAGAGGCTTTTTAGTTCTTACTTTCTGCCATAAGGGTGGTGTCATCTGCATATCTGAGGTTATTGATATTTCTCCCGCCAATCTTGATTACAGCTTATGCTTCTTCCAGCTCAGCGTTTCTCATGATGTACTCTGTATATAAGTTAAATAAGCAGAGTGACAATATACAGCCTTGACATAATCCTTTTTCTATTTGGATCCAGTCTGCTGTTCCATATCCACTTCTAATTGTTGCTTCCTGACCTGCATATATGCATTAACATTTGTTGAACTCCAAGCATTTAAAAGTTGTACATAAATAGTGCCTTAAAAGGCCTTTTGAAGGCTTGTCAACTTAAAGCCACTGCCTAAAAATTGAGAGATGTTACATTTGGTGGAAATTTTTAGGACTTCAAGCCTGGGAGACAGCGTCTCAAGTGACTGAGAACTGTTTGGAGGAGGTGGGTGGAAGAGTTGGGTTTTATAGAAGTTTGCAACAAAGCAGGTAGTCTGAAAGTCAAAAGTGTTTTTGAATTAAAACCAGATACCTCAAGGAATTAAGCACTTTTCTATACAGAAAATGCAAGAGTCTGGGCTCATTGAAATCATGCCTTACATATGCATCTGGGCTATCTGGGGCCAGTAAGCTGCCTTTTTCAAGCTCACTGTAGGGAGTGGCTACAGCCTGATGGCTGCTGGATCATAGGTATTGTTCTCCTTCCAGGTTGCCTAAGGGGCTCAGAAATTCACATTTGGAGGGACAAAGTCGCTCATCACTGTGACATCCTGGTTTACTGACTGGGCAGGAAATACTCCATTTCTCAGGCTTCTGATAGGTACCTACCCCGTTTTCACCCTCTTGGAACTCTTGGCTAACTCGCATCCATCCTTTTCCCACTTGGAGGCAACTGATATCTTTTCCCTGGAATACTTTGCATGGCTGGCTTTCCCATCTTTGGGTCTTAGCCGAAGTATTGCCAATTGGTGCTCTCTATCCCATTGCTATTAAGCTTGAGATTTATCTCTTGGCTTATTTGCTTATCGCTTGTCTTAGTAGAAGTGAGTGCTTTATAAAGCAAAGGCTTTGTCTGCCTTCTCCCAGGGCCTGATGCAATAAATAGTGATTGAATAAATTGGAGAGAAGTGACTACCAAACTAGTGATCCATATTGCTACCTGAACATGTCAAATTTTAATAGAAAAAGCTCGTTTAAGATTCATTTGTATGGTAAATCAATAGGTTTGAAGGTGTGAATGATGGGGAAAGGGAAGAATGTAAAATTTTGATTTGATTCTTTTCAATAAATTCAGAATGATCCTGCTTTCCTGCTTGGTGAACAAAAATTAATGAGATAGTAACCTGAAAACCCTGATCAGGATTATTAAATAATAAGTAAAACCTTTGAAACCTTCATTGTGAGCCAGACCAAATGATCTCATTTGGTAACTCACAGCAGCTCAACACTTGTTGCTGTTCTTAGATGTGGAAGGTGTGGCTTGTAGATGAGGAAGTTTGTAGAAATTTATAAGTAAGTGTTGGAGGCAATACTCAAAGCCAGGACCTCTAACTCTTGAGTTTACGCTCTTACTCAGAACGTCTCTTCAAGTCAGTCCTATTTGTAAGTGTTAGTCGCTCAGTCGTGCCTGGCTCTTTCCGACCCCATGGACTGCAGCCCACCAGGCTCCTCTGTCCATGAGATTTTCCAGGTAAGGACATACTGGAGTGGGTTTCCATTTCCTTCTCCAGGGGATCTTCCCAACCCAGGGATCAAACCCAGATCTCCTGCACTGCAGGCAGATTCTTCACTGGCTGAAGGGAAGCCCAATCCTATTTGGGTGAAATCAACAAACTTTGTGAAATCAACAAACACTATCCGAGCCTTTAAAAAAAACACTGCAAGCATTTTAGAATATGAGTGATGATGTACTCTACTCATTTCATTCAAAAGTAATAGAAAATAGTAATAGGAAACTGGAAGTGTTGATTCTTAGCCAGGAGATGCTTCAAACACCCCACAGTAGGCCAAAACTACCTCTTAACTGGTCTGTCAGAGGTCTTAATGAAGTAAGATCAAGCACATGGTGTGTCACAGGACCCAAGGGGAGCATTTCTGTCCATCTCTTGTGGTTGGTTATTGCATGCTATCTTGGGATTTACCAGCTCTAGCAATGAGAATGTCTAAGTAAATTCAGCCCAGTGCTTCAAACAAGAACTTCCTGCATCACTCAGCGTCTGGCTTTGAAAAGGTTTTCTGCACTTGTGTTCAGTGCTGAAACAGAGGCTGTTTAGGATAGCCTCAGCTTTGGGCTTCCCTGGTGGTTCACTGGTGAAGAGTCCGCCTGCCAGTGTAGGAGACACGGGTTTGATCCCTGATCTGGGAAGATCTCACATGTTTTGGAGCAGTTAAGCCCTTGTGCCACAACGACTGAGCCTGTGCTCTAGAGTTGGGGAGCTGCAACTGCTGAGCCTGTGTGCCTAGAGCCTGAGCTCCGCAACAAGAGAAGCCACTGCAGTGAGGACCCCGCACACCTCAACTAGAGAGTAGCCCCTGTGTGCTGCTACCAGAGATTGCCTGAGCAGCAACAAAGACCCAGCTCAGCCAAGAATAAACCCATATTAAAAAAAAACATGCAGGGAGGCAGGGAGGCCTGATAGCCAGAACAACTGCTGATATTTATATGGAAGTATTACTGTTGGACAGCGCCTGTGGCAACCCACTCCAGTGTTATTGCCTGGAGAATCCCTTGGACAGAGGAGCTTGGCAGGCTACAGTCCATGGGGTTGCAAAGAGTAGGACATTACTGACCAATGGAGCACAAGCACACCTGAGTTTCACTGTAAGTGAAAACCACAGTGACCCTAGAAAACCATCAGTCACGGCACAGCCACGGCACATAATCAATGACACAAGGAAACTTTTAACCAAATAGTCTGGATTCCTGACTTTTGCTTTTTGAGCTTATTCAGTTGCTTTCCTACTCTGACTAAGTAGAGCCTGGCTGTCTGGAGCTTCACACAGTGTGAGGCACTTCCGTGTGATAAGAACACCTACATTCTGAGGTTGGTGGGAAGGACAGGAGTGATGCCTCTGAGGAAGCAGAGAGGGACGAAGAGATGCTCTCAGAAGGGACCTGGTTAAGGGTCAAACTGCTTGGCATGCAAAGAATAGCAAATCTCAGCCTAGAGGCCAGAAGAGGGCCTGGAGCGGTCGCTGACCAGAGTCCTGCTGGCTCCTCCCGGGCCTGTATGGCCTGCGCGGGCTGGGCTGCAGTGAAGCCTTGAGGACGCTAGGTGGCAGCCGTGCGCTTCCAAAGGTGGCTCGCCCCTCAGAGAGCCCAGCTGGGAACCAGCCCCGGAGCCCTGGAAGGGGGTGGGTGGGGGGCGTAAGAGAAACCCTCAGTGCCCCCTCCCTTCCAACGGCAGGGACGGAGATTAGAAGGGGGTTCACTCAGGGTGGCCAGGCTTCCCAGAGGGATCTGGGACACGCCACGATCCTCTGTGGACTCACAGGGTGGGTAAAAGCGACCCCCCTTACGTGGAGGCGCCCCGAGGGCTGGGCCTGACCCGCCCTCTCCCTGCTCCCCACTCAGGCGCGGGTGGGTGTGAGTGCGAGGACGAACGTGGGTGAGGAAGGACATTCTGCACCTAACTGCCTTCTGGGGGACCGCAGCCGGCCCAGTTCTGGCAGCCTTTGCGCCGTGGCGCGGGTCATTGCGCCCAGGCGCAGAATTTCGACGGCTCCCAGCGCTCATCAGCTCCAGCGTCGCGGGCTCTGCCCCTTCGGAGCTGCCGGTCCCGTCGCCGAGAGTCTGAGCGCCTCCCTCCAAGCCGGAGCGCCAGGAGAAGAGGAGGCGGCAGTGGAGAGGCCGCGGCAGGCCGGCAAGCCGGCAGGGCCGCCTTTGATGTGGGCGCGGCGCACCCAGGCGAGCTGAGCGCCCGTCCGGCCGCGCCCCGAGGGGGGAGCCCCCGGGCCCCGCATCCTCATTGTGCCGGCTCGGG